>VSMD01099151.1:0-80981 GCA_008750895.1 Mirza zaza
TGAAGAGTCATGGCAATGGTAATGAATACTCTAATTTTTTAAGTAAGCCACTCACAAACTTAAAAGTTTTAATTATTACTAGTTACAAATGTCTTGCAACACACTTTACAATTGATTTTAACACATCTATAATGTCAGGTTTTATTATTCTAAAATGCACACTTTGACACTTTCACATTTTGACATCTCTGAACTCAGGATGCATCTTACAGCCCTGATTAGCTAAGATGGCCATCAGATAGCTATCACTGTCTGCACACATGCAAAAAACCTTGGGGACGGGTATTAGTGGCTCGAAAGGAAAACCTAGAGATAGTAGGGAAGATGGCTTTAAAAAATGGTCCATCACTCACACTGTGGAAAATATGCTCATGAATGATGCTGAATTAGAAAGTGATTCAAACGAGTTGCACTCTTCTGAAGTGAATTCATTTTTCTTGCATTTTCTTTCTTATGCATGTATAAAAGTGATATTATCAAACATTGATGTCCAACTAAGTCTGAGAGCTCTTTCATAAGTACTGTACATGACAAAAATTCTACTCAAGAAAGCCTTGTGCCATAGTTTAATTGACAATGTTTTTGTCTAAGCGGTACACAAAATAATGGTGCCTCTTGCAAATGATAACATCGAAGATTTGATGAAACATGAATAATCATATTCACTACCACTTACTAAGTCCTTATAATGTGCTAACCAGTCTACAAGTGTTATCCCATTTAATCCTCTCAACAGCCCTATAATGTACTTATTAATATTGTTCAGACTTTACTGAGAAACAAACCAAGAGTCAGAGAAGCGAAGTGACTTGCCCACCAGCTGATAAGCAACACAAGGACTTAAACCCAATTTATTTGGACTCCAAAGCCTTGGTGCTCAGCCTTCCGCATCCTAGTTCAGAACTACAGTAAAAGCCTGCATCCTTTTTTTCCAGGGGCTGACAAGCTAAGGCACAGACAGTAATGACAAAAGGCAGCTGAGGCAATGTTCAGCAATGTGTGGGCCAGTTTTTCCTCCCTCTGCCTTCCCCCCTTCTCAGCACCACCAGACTTGCCCCAGCACAGCTTGCCTGCCCCGTTTCATGACAGAACACGGCCGGAACTGTGACGGACATGGAGCGCAACATTTGAGACACTGCCAGCCTCTGAGCTTCCCTAAGGAAATCAAGTTCATATGCTGTGACAGCTGAGAGGGGCTTAAAAGGATGGAAATGTTTTATAAGCTTTGGGTAAAAAATCCACGTGTTCCCAGACTGAACCCACGCATTTGGAATTTTTCATTTATCCTTTTATAGTACAGTTTTCTCTCTGCAGATTCCAACAAATTGTGAAGCAAAACACAATCATTTTAGTCAAACATCCAAGGTAATGAATTCAACAGCATCGTCAATGCGCAAATAATGTGCAAACAGTGCAATGTGCAAACAGTCCAATTAAATTATGAAGCCCAAAGGATGTATCCTACTAGTGTCATCAAGACTTAAATCCAGTCCACTGCCTCCTCCCGGGCAGTGTGGGCCTTCCCAGGTCTCCCTGCAATGCGGGTAGGTGCATAAAGCACATTGGCTGCTTGCCAGGGGTGTGGGGCGATGGTGAGCAACGCACTGGAAGTCAAGAGACTTGTGTTCAAGTCTTAAAGCGTCTGCAACCTTGAGCGAGTCACTTGACTGTACGTGGCTCATTTCCCCCTCCTTTAAAATGTGCACACCCATTTCTAAAGCTAAATGGGAACTCTCATTTACTTACTCCCCTACCCCTGTGAAATCTGGTTTTCATTCTCATCATCTCTCAGGGCCTCTGGGTAAGTTCCTGTGCCTTGTTTCTCTCAACAAGGATAACTAGTTCCACCTGCCTTTGCAATTTGCTCCTGGGAGAAGGAAAGCCTCTTGATGAGGCTGGCCTGCCTTGCGTATGGTGGATGGATGCTTCCAGTATGGCCCTCCCCTCCCCACTTCCCCAGTGTTCAGGACTGAATGACAGTGTGGAGAAGTGCTGCCACCTCTGTTTTGGGGAGTGGGAGTTTTGCTTTTCTTTGCTTCGCTTCTCATTCACACTGATGAGCAATGAAGAGACTGGGGTTAGATAGTCTGGGATCATTCTCCTGCCCTGCTCTTCCACCCCGCTCGTGGCAGTTGGCAATTCTATCCACTCACTGCACAGAGACCAGAGCTGGGAAAGGGGTTTTCTCAATGTCTCACAGCAACTGACCACAGCTGGGAGGTGAGTCCTGGTTGTCTGAGTCCTGGATTCCTCATGGGAATCCAACAGGTCAGAGGAAGGAAGTCAGAAGGTCATGGGCTACGGGCTCAAATCAACTGAGTGTAAACCCAGCACGGCCCCTAGCTCATTGTCTCTCGCCTCTGCTTCCTCATCCTTAGAATTGAGATAATAATAATCATCTCATAGAATTGTTGTGAGCATCAAACAGGATTCATGAAGCTCATACCATCTTGGGCTTAAAACCAGTAAAGACAACAGGTAGGGCCTTAATAAAGGTAAAGAGGGAGTATTACTGCCTAGTACGAACTGGGAATTTGTGCTAAGGTACAAAGCAGGACAGTATTCCTACATGAGGGACCATAAAATTCTTCTCATCATTTAAGCTAGGGGTGAGGAACCTGTACCTTTAAGTCTACATGTGGCCTTCTAGGTCCTTAAGTGCAGCCTTTTGACTGAATCCAAATTTTACAGAACAAATTATCTTATTTTTATTAATACATTTTTGTTCGTCTTTTATTTTTTATTTTATTTATTTATTTTTTTGAGACAGAGTCTCACTTTTGTTGCCTGGGCTAGAGTGCCGTGGCATCAGCCTAGCTCACAGCAACCTCAAACTCCTGGGCTCAAGCAATCCTGCTGCCTCAGCCTCCCAGGTAGCTGGGACTACAGGCAAGCACCACCATGCCCGGCTAATTTTTTCTATATATATTAGTTGGCCAATTAATTTCTTTCTATTTATAGTAGAGATGGGGTCTCGCTCTTGCTCAGGCTGGTTTCGAACTCCTGACCTTGAGCGATCCGCCCGCCTCAGCCTCCCAAAGAGCTGGGATTGCAGGCATGAGCCACCGCGCCCGGCCCATCTTTTATATTTTTATTTTATTTTTAAAATGAACATATTTAAAATACCAAAGAATAAAATAAGTTTCAGTGAAATAATCCTCCCAGACTGGCCGGCACAATCAGGGCATCAGCAAGCCACAGGGGCTAATGGACAGCTACCACGCTCATGGTTCCCACGCCCTGCCTGGTGGGCGCCGCCACCACACCAGGCTGGTTGGCCAGAGTTTATGGGGTCCGGCACGCCAGTCTGTCTTCAGCTTTTGACAATGGTGCACTGTGTTTCTGTTTGAAGTGAATTTGTGAATACTTGGACAGCTCAACAGTATTTTTTTTTTTTTTTTGAGACAGTCTCCCTCTGTCACCGGGGCTAGAGTGCCGTGGCATCAGCCTAGCTCACAGCAACCTCAAACTCCTGGGCTCAAGCAATGCTCCTGCCTCAGGCTCAATTAACAAATAGTTTTCATTTTTTGAAATTATTAAATACATAGTAGTTGGATTTTTATAAAATAATGTATATTTTTAGGAATATCTAATTGAAGTTTCCTGAATGTGTTCTTATTTGATTACTGCTAAATTAATGTGGCCTTCCAACATGAAAAGGTTCCCCACCGCTGATTTAAGCATATGACAAGATGTAGAGCCTCACTTGTTAAAGAGGGAAATGTGAATCAAAACTCCCCTGGGTATGTACATCACATCTCAGTAAAGCCGATAGTTAAAAGCTACCTTGAGATTGGTCAAGATAAACAATCCTGATAACACAACAATCCTGATAACAGGTGGCTATCAGAGGGCGTAGGGTTGTGGGAGTCTCAGCAGTACAACCTCTGTGGAGGGCATTGGCAAGATTCATAAAAATCAATAATGTACATGCCAGTGGTGGTCGGTCATGAATTTCTGACCCTCGGGGGCATCAACCAGCCGGATCCAAGCAGCTGTGGCCAGGAGGGCAGTGCAGAGGTTGGGGATGCGGGTGAGGGACGGGAAGCATTTTTAGTGCCTTGAGGGGAAACAGCCCGTGCCCCTAGAGTTGAGGAGGAGTTGGGAGTGCGGGTGGGGGTGGAGCCAGGGAACAGGTTTGGAGCCAACAGTCCTATCCATTCATCCCACCTCTACCACCTGCTAACCACTCTGCTTCTTTGAGCTTCTTTTCCCCATCTGTAGACTGAAGATGATACCACCTGCCATGAAGTGTTCATGTGAGGGTGAAATGAAATCCACACGTGGCCTGGCTCAGTGTCTAGTGCATGGCCAGCAAGCAGCCATTTATCCATTTATTGCTCTTCCTACCTGCTATGCTAATGTTTGTGTCCCCCTCAAAGCCATATGTTGAAACCTACTCAGCAAGGTGAGGGTATAGGAGATGGGGCCTTTGGGAGGTGATCAGATCATGAGGGCAGGGCCCTCATAAATAGGATTAGTGCCCTTTTAAAAGAGGCTCCAGAGAGCTGCCTTGCCCCTTCCACTGTGTGAGGACAGCACGATGGCGCCATCCATGAACAGAAAGGGGGCCGTCACCAGACACTGAATATGCCGGCACCTTGATCTTGGACCTTCCAGCCTACAGAACTGTGAGAAATAAATTTCTGTTGTTTAAGCCACCTAGTTCTTGGTATTTTGTTATAACAGCCCCAAAGGACTAAAACACTGTCTGTGTCCCTTCACCTCTCCTCTGGCCCATTTTAGTTAGAGCCAACACACCACCATGTCACACCCAGGCAGCTTATCACACCCCAGCAGCTTCTAAGAGCAAACTTCATAACTCAGCGAAACTTCTAGGAAAGAAAATAAAATAAAAATTAAAAATTAAAAAAAAATTTTTAAGAAAAAAATAAAAAGAGCAAACTTCAGACAATAACAGACCCAGGAGGCAATTTCTCACATTCTCACCTGTTCTGCCCCTCCATCCTTTCTTTCTTCCTTCCTACTTTTCTTCCTTCCTCTCTCCCTTTTTTTCCTCCCTTCCTCTTTTCCTCCCTTTCTTCCCCCTCCCGAGTTCTGAATGCCTGGTACTCAGAGTGAACTTAATCCTTGCCTTAGGGTCCTGAATTTCCCCTCTGCCCTGACAAGCTCCCACCCCTGCCCTGGGCCCTTTCTTACCTCACTCCTCAGGCCGTGGGCTCCTTCACTTTCCCGACTTTGGGAACTCCCTCAGCCACACACTTTATGAGAGACGGGGATTCAGATACTGTCTCTACTAGTCATATTAATGGCAATGCATTTAAAAGAAAAAAAAAAGACTTTTATTTTAAAATACAGTAAGTCCTCACTTAAAGTCATTGATAGGTTCTTATAACCTGTTGTAAATGAGGGAAAAACAAATGAGGGGTAATGGAATGTTAGGGGTAGAAAAACAATACGGAGGAAATGGTTGCAGAAAAATAAAAAGAGGGAATGGTTATTTCAGTCTTAAAGAATGGGGTAATTGGGGCCACAGAACACTGACCACCAGACAGAGAATGTTATGGAACTTTGCCCATCACACATATACTAGAAAAATGACTGGAACATAACATTTAAGTCATGTCCCTACCTGGAAAAAATTCAGTCCCCCAAATAGTGACATATAGTTATGAATAATTATAACTAACATTTACCTAAACATAAAGCATATAAAAAGAACAACATAGAAGTAGCCAGAGTCTTCTCCACTTGCAGAGACAGACCCATTTCCCCTTAGGAAATGTAGTTTCCCTTTGCACCCTTAAACTTTACTCTCAATAAATTCTTCACACATATCTGCTCAGTGGCTGGCATCTCTTTGTGGGGTGAGGCAAGGCTTGGGATTCCTCCCAGCCAGGAGCCCAAGAACTGGGGCAACACTTCAAAGTCCAGCCATGGACTAAACCATGACACTGTGACTTCAAGTGAAATGATATATAAGGAAACTAATTTTACCACAGGCTAGTAGACATAAGGCTTTATGTCTTATAAGTTATATCATAACTTACCAGTTCCTATGGTATATTTCTGGTCACAAAAATATCACCAAACTTCTAAAAAAAAAAAAAAGACCCAAAACACTTCTAATATTAAACAGTGAAATAGGCCAATTGCAGTGGCTCACACCTGTAATCTCAGCAGTTTGGGAGGCCAGGAGCTCAGGACTAGCTTGGGCAACACAGCAAGACTCCATCTCTACAAAAAAATTTAAAAATTAGCCAAATGTGGTAGCAGCATCTGTAGTCCCAGCTACTTGGGAGGCTGAGGTGGGAGGATCACTTGAGACCAGGAGTTCGAGGCTGCAGTGAGCTATGATCACACCACTGCACTGCAGCCTGGGCGACCTTGTGTCTTAAAAAAAAGAGACAATTTTGGGATTCATATCTTGCCATTGCAAATTTTCTGCTGTATCCAACCCCTTGAAAGGCCTGGTCTTTCCCTCCTCCAGGACTCTGTCCACTTGCTGCTACTGCCTGGAAAGCACTCTTTATCAGCCAGAGACTCAACCTGGCTTCAGCTAAAATGGAATTTGCTGGAAAGACAGTGGACTGCACCAGAATCTCAAGAAGGCTGGGGAGCAGATAAGGACCAGAGCATCCTGCACTCCTTGGCCAGGTCCTCAGGTGCCCACGGCAGGGAATGAAGGCCTGCTGCTGGCTTTGCTTTGTTTTTCTGTCCTTCACCATCTCTTTACAAAACATTTCCACATCATCCCAGCCAGAAATGGCTTCATCCCCTCCGGCCTACCCACAGCCCTTCCCAACCAGAATGTAGTTTCTTGGGGTTAAGGTCTCAGACTTTGTATAGTCTATAATATTTACTTTCCAAAATAGGAAACCAAGAAGTATTGTGAATGACTAAATCCTGCCTCCAGAGGCAGTTAAATTTTTTTTTATCAAATAGTTTGACATTCATACATAATGAAACTGAGGACAAACTGCCCTTTTTCATTTCATTCTTGACTCCTCTTCTTAATGGGAGTGTCAAAGCAGTCAGTGAGTGAATTAGGCTTTTGAAATCACTGACAACGCTTTTAAGGAGCCCATGAACTTGCAAAAAACAGCTACAGAAGGTTTTAATTAACAAGATGGGGGAAAAAGTCACTTGACCTCTACATGCCCTTCTTTAAAAAGTGGGATAATGAGGCTGGGCACCTGCCTAGCTCAGCGAGGAGCTGTGTTCATTAGTGAGGCAGGTGCTGGGATCCCTTTAGATGAAAGGAGGAAAAAGCTCTCCAAATACAAATTGTCATAGTGACAGTTCTAGCCAAAGATCCTATTATATCCTATTATATCTAGACTCCCCTGGTGACCAATTTAGCACACTGAATATAATCAATTTTGAATTAATTGTTTTCTACAGCCTCTCAGTAGCCTGGGAAGTGCGGATTGGCAGTGGTTTTCACCTTTGCTAAGACACCATGAATATATTCTTCTGTCAGTGGGAGACAAGGAATAGCTGCCCTGCCACCTCTGCAATGCCAGACTCTCTCTGCCTTTACTTTGCTGCTTGGCTCAGCTCAACAGTTTTTCATCTGGAAGCAGAGGGTTTCAGTGCTGCCGAGCGCAGTTTGGGAAACATCACATCACCATCCTCGGATCTCTGAAGGGCAGTTGACTCATTCTGTTTGGTCCCAGAAAGCAAAGCTGGGACAGGGGAGAACCAGGTGAGCATAGTTCCACCTCAACATACAAGAAAACGTCTTTCACAGGCAGACCGTCACACACTGGGATAGGCACCTTGTGGAGGCAGCGAGCCCTGTTGCCAGACAGAACCTGGGTTGGTCGGGGTTCTTGCTTCGTAAACATCTGAATCTACTCCAGTTAACTGTAACAAAAACAAGTCTATAATGCTGGATTGGTGCAGCCCCTGCCGTTCAGAAAGGTGAGTTGGCCCACAGGGTTTATTATAGAATCGCTGACTTCTAGGGCTTAGAGAGATGTTAGAGAGTAGACAGGTTCAGCCTTTGCAGGCAGATGGACTGCAGTTGACCAAGTAAGAACCGAGATCACAGCTGGTTGGAGACAAATCCATTTGTACAAACACCTGTCTCAGTGCTCTGTCTACCTGCCTCACTGTATCCCTCTAAACTTCTGACAGAGATTCTAGGGAAGGAATTCCTGCCTTTGTTGAGAGATGAGACCACATATACTCAGTGTCTAGGGATGCATGATATTTCCCCAAGAGGAAGACATTATGGGATTTGGAAAACTGCCTGTGAGTTAGGCTGACCTGGGTTCAAATCCTCATTCTACCCCATATTATCTAGGTGGCCTCGGGCAAGTCACTTACCCTATGAGCTTTGGTTCCTCTTAAGCAACATGGGTAACATAATGCCTGTTTTATAGGTTTTTGTAAAGAATGAAGAGTTGAAAGTGCCTGGCACATAGTAAGTGTTTAATAAATGTTAGTCCTATTGTTTCCAACTCGTTGGCATTCAGTCAACAAACAGTTATATTTCTGTGCAACACAAAAATTGCACAAAAGCTTTGGTATTTCCTAGAAGAGTAAGAGAATGTAAGGATTCTCAGAATACTCCATGGAAATGTAACCCTTGAGTTGCCACATAAACCTGCAAGCATCTTCAGGGCCATTCTTACATTGGCAGTTTTCCCAGTATAAGCTATATCTAAGGGGCAAGAGTTACTAGGACAGTCTATTCATTAAAAGGTCAACAGGAGGCCCATTAGGACCTGTTGCAGGAACACACACTGGCTTAAGATTGTTCCTAAGATATATGATTTGGGGCTGAACTAAAACAACCCATCAAGTTAGGATAGTTTGATGTTTCCCACAGGGAACATGAACTCTCCCAATCTTGTGTTCTGTCTTATTCTTTCCAAGGTGAGGCTCAGAAAAGAGTTCTGCCCCAGGAATCACCAGGTAACCTGCCCACTTCTCCTTCACCCTTTCTGGTGAGTCGCTTCCTCTCTCCGGGCTTCAATCATTTCAAAAAAGAGGTCAGAACACTGTTGCATCCAGGAGCCAGCTCCCGGCGTCCTCCCAGTCGTCAGATCTGGTTTGAAGGCTACATAGTGGGCTCGGGAGATAGTTTGCAAAGGTCTCTACCTATGGAGAGCAGCTATTCATCCACATGGAGTCATAATCCCTACCGATCTCACACAGTACCCATGGCAGAGTCTCATCTTATACAGGAGTAGGTGCTAAAGTCAGCACTTAAAGTGAAAATCCCATTTAGTCAAAATGATCTTTGAAAGTCCTCTAGGATACCTACATACCATATATATTGTGTGATAACATTATCTTTCAGTGAGATCAATATAGCCAGCTTTTCCTCCAGTCTGGGACAGACAGCAGCTTCTTCAGCTGAGTGCCAAATACAGAAGTAGGATTGTGTTTGGGGCTGGGTTATATGAACAATAGAAAATGTTCAACACTACAGACATCCCCAGTTCTGAGACAGATGCTCACATCATGAAGGATTGAAATTATTCAATTATTATTGCAATTATTTAATTATTTATCCACTGAAGGGATAGGGGCCACGCAGGCAAAACCAAGAACAGGCCACAATCTTTGACACAGGAGCTGACAGAAGGTGTAGGGCAGCGCTCTGAAAAGCCAAAGGCCAACAGGTTGGGGGAGGGCTCCAGAGATGGGGCTGGGGTGAAGCCATGGTGCAGAAGGGTCCTCAGTAGCCCTGCCAAAGGCTTCCAACCCAGCCTCCCTTCTACTCATAAGTGCCTGGTCTGAAAGGGAAAATTGTCAGGAAGACTCAGATAGCAATGTCATCTATGTTGAGAAGATTGGGAAGACTTCAGGGCAAACAAGGGTGCGGGGTGATGGAGGGTTTGCCCAGCCGGAGAGGATGAAGGTGGTGTCTGGCATGGGAGATGAGTAGGGGTAGGGCTGGAATGGCAGGAGGTAAGGAAGCTCAGGACCTATGAGATGGTCTCAGGGTAGGCTAGGATAAGTGATGCATAAGATCCAGAAATGTGAGGCCTTGACAAGAATGGAAACAGGTGGCCCTGAGCCAGATATCAGAGGGCTTGAATATCAGGCTGGTGAGTTTGGACTTTGGCCTTTTGTGTATGGACTGGGGGTTTTGAACAGGAAATCAAAGTTACATTCAAAGTTGGTACTTCTGGAAGTCCAGCAGGGCCATGGGGTACAGATGGAGTACCAGTCAGAAGGCCAAGGGTAATCCAAACCCAAATGGGGTGATGGCAAGGGCAGGGAAAGGGCGAACATAGGAGAAGGATGTGGCATGCTCTGAGCTGAGGGGTGCAAGAGCCAAACTTCAGTTCCCTCCCTGTAACACCATGTTGATCTCCCAGAGTTCTCTTCGAATGTCAGGACCAAGTCATCACATTTTCAGAGACAAAGCTTCTTGTTTTAACAATGCACAAAGGTATTCTGGGTCCTAAAACTAAGAGAACAAAAGCATGAGGTTACATGACATCTGGCCCAGGAATGAGATGCCTTCCCTGAGGCTGTGGGGCTCTCTGCTGCATGGATTTAAGGAGTCTCAGCTTTTGCTGCTGCTTAAATAATTTTCTATCATCACTGCAGCCAACACCCATAGGCACACCCTCAACCAAGAGAAACCATTCCAATTTGTAAATGGAAGTGCTCGCTTAACTGAAGTCACAATGGTGGACATGACCAGAATCAAGAGAGGTATTGACTCTGATGTTCTCCACCCGAGCTTCAGAGAAACAAGTTTCTCTTTGAGCTTGCCTGCAAGTGTTACTTGATTCATTCATCTTTCCAACAAATACCTATGATGTGCCACTTCTGGGTGCAGGGGATGTAGCAGTGAACAAAGCAACCAGGTTCCTACCCTCGTGGAGCCTACATTCTAGTAGGAGATAGACAACAAATGAGTTAAATGTTCAACATGTCAGGTCATTATAAGTGCTACGGAGAGGAATAAAGCAGGATAATGTGCATGCTGGGTACTCAGGGAGCGCCTCACTAAACTGGGCAATTGAAGCAGAACCACAGAAAGTGGAGGGACATCTGGGAGTGTTCCAGGCAGAGGGACCAGCAAAGGTCTAAAGAAGAGATGGAGCTTGGAGTTCAAGGACCAGCAAGGAGTGAGACTAGTGCAGAGCCATCATGGGGGATGTAAGAGATGAGGTCAAAGAAGAGAGTCAGAGCATGTCAGGCCTTGGAGACCACAGTGAGGACTTTGGCTGTTAACACCAAGTGAGCTGGAGCCAGCACAGAGTTCTGAGCAGGGGAAGGCGTGAGCTGCCCTCCGGCGGCTGTGTTGAGACTAGCAGGAGGCTGCTGCGATAGCCCAGGGGGTGAGGGGACTTGGACTAGGGTGATGCACCTTGTCAGAGGTGAGAGTGAAGGGTTGCGGGAGACAGGCCCCAGGCACCCAGGACAGCCAGATTTTAGCCTCACAGGCTTTAGACGAACAGACTCCAAAGCAAATGCTTGTCCTCAGGCCTGAGCCTTCTGGTCCAGCCCCAGCCCTGAAGGACATTCTGAAAGAAAAGTTACTGAATGTTTTGAGCAGGGGCGGCCTCATTTGGAATAAATATCTAGCCTAGTAGAATGGCTGCTTCGAAAAGGCCATTTGGGTGTCTTAAGTGTAAAAAAAAATTGTTGTTATTACCACACTAGAGGGTGCAGTGGGAGCTTCACTCCCTCATTGTTCCCTCGGTGTTTCATTAACTGCTGGCGTTGGGCCAGACGTGGTCCTCATCGTCTCTGTTCACACCACCTCAAGAGACAGTGCTGCATACTGCTGTCCTGGAGGCTATGATGCCTAACAGCAGCCCAAGCTGTAACTCCTGAACTCGCCTCTTATTTTCTGGGCACAAACCATTTGGCTTGGCCTGAGAAATAGCATGGAAGACACTCTGAGAGCTAAGATCAGAGGAGTGGCTCTAAGAGGATTCGGCTTGTCATCCAACCCAGGGCTGCTGGCCTGTGTCCCCAGAAGGGATGTAGGACCAGGGCCCAGAATCTGGTTTCACATGCCTACTCTGCCATTAACTCAGTGCATAATTCACCGTAGGAATCCCAGCAAGCCCTATGCTCATATATAAAGCCATTAAACTAGGTAATTTCTCATCTCCCCTTCTTGCTCTGACATCTTAAAAATGTTCATGAAATCCGTAAATTAAATGGAACATGGCTTTCTCACCATCCCAAGTTCCTTTTAGATTTCTGCACCTTCTTCTCTCTCTCCCCAAATATGCCACCCGATACCCAGGCACTGTCCTCTGGCCATCTGGGAAACTACAATGCAAGGCCTCTTCTGGGCCTAACTTCCCTGTAAGTGCCCCACATTTTAGACCTTTTTTCTTTTGCTCTCATCAAAACAGACTTTTCCTAGTTCCGCAAACCAATGAGTGCTAATGAGGGATTATATTTTTCCACATCTCTGAATCTCAGTTTTCTTATCTGTAAAACAAGGCTAATAACAACATTTATCTTCAAGGTTAGTGTGAGGATTGCAAATAGTTTATGCAAACTATCTGGACAATGTCAGATAATAAATGGCAGACTGTTTTTAAATGGATTCAGCTCAGGATTCATTTTCTCTAAGAAACCTCCTTTGATTCCCTCCAAGTGGGGTTAAATGTCCTTCATCCATGTGTGAAGTCTATGGGAATGATTCATTGAGTGCTAGATACATGCCTATACCAAAATAGACCTTTGCTGTAGGCAGAATAATTCCCCCACCTCTCCAAAAATGTCCACATCCTAATCCCTGGAACCTATGAAAATGTTACATTACAAGGGGGAAAGGGGGACTAGAGTTTAGAATGGAATTAAGCTTGCTAATGAGCCAACTTTGAGATGGGGAGGTTATCCTGGATTATCCGAGCGGATCCAATGTACTAAGAAGGTTCCTTATCAGTGAAAGAGGGAGGCAGGAGAATCAGAGATCCAGATGTGAAGACAGAGACAGAGGTCCAAGTCCTACCATTGCTGGCACTTAACATAGAAGAGAGCTGCAAGCCAAAGAATGAGATGTTTTGAGCCATGTGTACAAGGTGTAATGATCAAATCAGGGGATTTAGCATATTCATCACCTCAAACATTTATCATTTTTGGGTTGGGGACATTCTGAATCTTCTCCTCTAGCTATTTTGAAATATACAATAAATTATGTTAACTATAGTCACCCTACTGTGATGACACTAGAACTTATCAAACACTAGAACTTATACCTTCTATCTAAGTGTATTTTTGTACTCCTTAGCCAACCTCTGTTATCTCCCCCACCCTTCCCAGCTTCTGGCAACCATCATTCTACTCTCCACCTCCATGAGATCCAATTTTCAGTTCCCCCATATGAATGATAACATGGGATATTTGTTTCTCTGTGCCTGGCTTATTTCACTTAACATATTTTCCTCCAGTTCCATCCATGTTGCTGTGAATGACAGAATTTCATTCTTTTTTATAGCTCAATAATATTCCATTGTGTATGTATACCACATTTTGTTTATTCACTTGTTGATGGGCACTTAGCTTGATTCCATATCTTGGCTGTTATGAATAATGCTGCAATAAACCTGGGAGTACAGATAATCTCTTCAATATACTAATTTCCTTTCTTTTGGATATTTATCTAGCAGTGGGACTGCTAGATCACATAGTACATCTACTTTTAGTTTTCGAAGAAACTCCATATTGTTTCCATCATGGCTGTACTAATTTACACTCCCACCAAGAATATACAAGGGTTGCCCTTTCTTCATATCCTCACCAGCATTTGTTATTTTTTGTCTTTTTGATAATAGGCATTTTAACTAGGGTAAAATGATATCTTTTTGTGGTTTTGATTTGCATTTCCCTGATGACTCAGGATGTTGAACATTTTTTCATATACCTGTTAACCATTTATGTGTTTTCTTTTGTGAAATGTCTATCTAGATCATTTGCCCATTTTTAAATCAGATTATTTATTTTTTTGCTATTGAGTTGTTTGAGTTTCTTATATATTCTGGTTATTAATTTTTTTGTCTGATAGATAGTTTGCAAATATTTTCTCCTACTCTGTAGGTTGTTTTTTCATTCTGTTGGTTGTTTCCTTTGCTGTGCAGAAGACTTTTAGCTTGATTTAATCTCATTTGTCTATTTTTGTTTTTGTTGCCTATACTTTTGAGATCTTACCCAAAAAAGTCTTTTCCCAGACCAATGTTGTGAAGCATTTCCCCAAAGTTTTCTTCTAGTAGTGAGATAGAGCAGGGATGCCTCTTAGGCCTGCTGGACACCCCTACCCCAAGCATGGAAATAAACTTCCCCTCTGAATACTTTCAGGCAAAATTCTGGGCACCTAGAGAGCCTTGAAAAGTGAACAGGCAACCTGATGAGCAGAAAGATGGTAACAATAATGACCCTCTAAACAACGTGAGGTGTTTTGGTTCCCTATGGAAACAAAAAAATAGCATCTTAACTTGTTTTTCAGAAACCCCCACCAGACAAAAAATGCAAATAAGAGGGAAATGAAGAATTGAACTCTGACCACCATTCTTGGTTCTAAATTCTCCCTGAGAGGTCTGGAGAGAGTCATACCTTAACAGTCCTTCCCACTAATCCAAAAATCCCTGAGTCCCTATGATGGTAGGCCCCACTTCAGGATATCCTGCCTTTTAGGGCCAGGCCAATGTATAACCTCCATGTATTGATTTACAATTTTGCCTTTGACTTCTGCTTTCCTAAAGTGTACACCTGCCTTTCAAAACCTTTGCTTTTAACCTTCTGGGAGTTTGGGATTATGCCGATAGCTGCCCTTTCCTTGCATGGTACCATGTAATAAAAATGCCTCTTTCTCCCTCTGTAACTCTTGGCTCCAGTGTATAGCTTTGCTGGCAAGCAGACACCATTTTGGTTCAGTAAACAGTAGTTTCGTAGTTTCAGGTCTTACATTTAAGTGTCTTGATTTTGATTTGATTTTTGTATAAGGTGAGAGATAGGGGTCTAGTTTCATTCTTCTGCATACGGATATCCAGTTTTCCCAGCACCATTTATTGAACAGACTATCCCTTCCCCCGATGTATATTCTTGACATCTTTGTCAAAAATTAGTTGGCTATATATTTATGGATTTATTTCTGGCTTCTATATTCTGTTGCATTGGTCTAGTATCTGTTTTTATGCCAGTACCATACTATTTTGGTTACTATAGCTTTGTAGTATATTTTGAAGTCAGGTAACGTGGTGCCTCCAGATTTGTTCTTTTCACTCAGGACTGCTTTGTATATGCAGGGTCTTTTGTGGTTCCATATGAATTTTACGATTGTTTTTTCTATTTTTGTGAAGAATATCTTTGATATTTTGAAAGGGAGAGATCTTTAAACTAAATTTGTTGTACTTTTATCTTTTGACACTATAAAGTAGAATGAGAGTTCTGATGAGCTAAACGGAGAAGGTTGGCTTTATAGGCAAAAGAGACCTGAAGAAAGGAAAAACAGTGAACAAAAAGCAGATTGGTTGTTTCAGAGTTACAGTCCTTCCAAAGGTTAAAGCAGAGGGGACTTCCTCATCATGCCTGCTATGACTGGCCTGTTTAGGGATTTGGCTATTTCTCTCCCTTAATTTCTTCGATGGTCAGGTAAACATTTGGGTCTAGGCTGGTGGCGTGGAACTTCAGCATGAGTGACTCCATCCTGGTCTGGTCTGTTAGGCATAATGCAGGAGCTCAGTCCCCACCAATGGTCTTCTACAAATTTTATTTAACACTATAAAAGGTGTTTGTTGGCTCATATGACTGAAAAAATTCCAAAGGAAATTATCATACAGAACAGGCAAGGCTTTAGAATTTCTCTATATCTTGTCTCGGTCTTCTGCAGTTTTGGCATATTCTCAGGTACCACACAGTGGGGATCACAGCTCCAAACTCACCGCTGTGAGGGTAAAATGGCTGCAACAGTTCCAGATGTGTCACAACTCACAGAGTGAAAAGGAGAAGCTCCCTTTCTCAGAAGCCCCAGCAAATCTTGCTGTGATTTGCTGCTTCTAATTAGGTTCTATCCCTAATTTCTGATCCAAATAGTGGATCCATTAGTGAGTGGACCAGTGAATGGGAACTGGGGAAGGGTTGAATTGCCCAAGAGAAATTCAGAGTAATTTGGGCAGGAGAAACAGGAAATGGATATCAAATGTCCACAAAGATCCAGACCACAAAGTTTCTGAGTTCAAATACCGCTCCCTCTCAGTAACATCTTTTCTGACTTTTCAACACATCATCATTATCTATTTACCTCTCAGTGCCTCATATACACACTCCAGACTAAGGGACAAGCCTGGAGCCATCCTAATCTCTTCTGTGTCCCTAGCCCTTAGCACAGGGCCCACCCGAGGTTGGCCATCAGAGAAACATTTGTTATTCAATGGGACTGCTCTTTCCTGGCAGGTGAGCCATTGACAAAGCTGTTCAAGCTCCACCTTTCCCTGACCCTGTAAGGGAGCTGCCCTGATGCCCATGGCTAAATGTTTCCAAGAAAATATAAGTACTTCACTTAGTACAAGCAGTGGCTCACATTTAAGCCAGTTTGAGTTGGATGTTGTATTTAAGGCGGTTTGAATTGGATGTTTCTTTTTTCTTTCTTTTTCATACCAGACAATAAAGACCTCAGAGGGATATTTCTTTTACCTGTAGCTAAAAACATCCTAAGTGATACAATGCCTTCTAGGGGTGTTTTGAGAATTTAAATGAGCTAATATATGTAACACGGTTAATTAGGTTAACTTAACAAGGTTAATTGGGTGTTAGCTATTATCATTCTTATTATAACTTATAGTAACATTATCTATTTATAAGATTCTCAAGGGCAGGTCTCATCCTCCTCACTGTTCTAGATAATACTCAAATGGTGGTTGAACCAAACCAAAGTGTCCAGGTCACCACTTTAAAGGAGTCAAGTTTCCATTAATTGAATTTTGAAATTCAAGTCAGATTTTTCAATTCACTAGTATAGCTTGCTATTTACAGAATTTCTATGGAAAATTATTTTTGAAAGATGAATCATTTCATAACTCGAATTATTTATGTCTAACTTGCCTGTAAATTCTTATATGCAGGATCAGATTGCATTCATTCATTCATTCATCAGTTCACTCATCCATTCATTTATTCAACAAGACTTTCTGGAGTAACTGTCATAAGCCAGACCTGTCATATGCCATGTGCTAGAATATAGGGTATTAGAGTAAAAACTTAGTGTTGTTCAGGGAGTTCACCATTTAGTGAATGAACAGATCAAGAATGACAGCATTGTGAGCTATGTGCTGTGAGAGGGGAAGCATGGTGTGTTTGAAGGCAAGAAAGAGGGAGCCCAGGGTTGTGGTGGCAAAGAGTGAATAGGAACAGCAAAATCTTCATGAGGAGGAGCTTCTGCTGTTCCTGGGGGACAACTAGAAGTTAGCTTGAGGTGGTATGAAGCTTCGTTCTGTGCGGGTGCAGGATCAGGTGAAAACGGGGTTGAGGTCAAGAGGTAACTCTGGAGAGTAGGTGAGGATGAGGCCGCAAGAGCCCTCCAATGCTGAGCTGGGAAGTTCTGGTTTCATTTTGAAGGTGGTGGGGGAAACTTCAAAGAATTCTGGGCAAGCATGATCAGATTTGCCTTTAAGAAAGAATATCCTGATGGGGTTGTACAGGGTGATTGGAGCAATGATGAGAGCATGGAGGAGGCAAGCCTGAAGCAGGGAGACAAGTTAGGAAATGACTCTTAGGTTGAAACATATAAAATCGCTATTTTTTTGGTCAAAAATGGTCAAATGTCATCAATTTCATATGGTTCAACCTAACACAATGGTCCAGGTAAGAAATGACCAGAACCCAAACTAAGGCAGCAATAGAGGAGATAAATCAAGAGATATTTAGGAATTATAATTTGATAGGGCATCATGGTTTCTTTGATAAGAATGACAAAAGAGAGGGCAAATGCCAAAAGTGGAAATGTACAAACATAGACTATATAAAATCATTCTTGAACCTAGAAGATTTTCTTCAACTGATTAGTTTTACAGCTAAGTCCTAACAGATTCATTCATTTGGGTATGGCCACACAGCAAATTTAGGCTTGGGCTGGAACTGAAACCCAGGTCTCCTTTCTGCTATGCTGCACAATTTTCACTTGGGTATTCCAAGGAGGAATTTGTATTAGCTTCCTAGGGCTGCTATCACAAACTACTTCAAACTGGGTAGCTTATACAACAGAAACTTATGGTCTCACAGTTCTGGAGGCTAGAAATCAGAAAATAAGGTCTTGGCAGAGTTGGTTTCTTCTGAAGGCTGTGGAAAGAATCAGTTCCAGGCCTCTCTTTTTGGCTTATAAACCCATCCCCTTGATCTCTGCCTCCATGGTCCCATAGTGTTCTCCCTGTGTTCGTGTCTGTTCTTCACACAGCCACCTCTGTGTGTCTATGTTCCTGTCTTCTTGTAAGGACACCAGCCATTGGATTAGGACCAACCCACTCCAGTATGACCTTAACTAATTACATCTTCAGTCACTCTGGGGGAACACAATTCAGCCTGTAACAGTAGTTTTGACATTTATGTATTCATGTCATTTTACTGATGGCAATTCTGTCTTTTCCCTAGAAATGGGAATTAGGGGGTAAGGAATAAGGGTCTTTTCTATTTATTTTATATCCTATCATAGTTCCAACGATAGTGTTCTGCACTATAAGCCTGCATCAACATTCTTAACTATCTGCTGGCAATAGACGGGGATTTCAATAGTTTCTAAAAGCTTTTAATGAATGGTCTACTCATATGGATGAAAAGAAAAACTCTTACCTACATTTCTCTTGACTAGATGGGCAGAACAGAGTTACCCGCTTTAGGTGTACAATGGTTCCCTTTGATTTCATATGTTCTGATCTTACCCCATGATCAGGCTCAGCAGTGGCTTCGAAGTGAGCCACAGAATGGCAGGCATATTTGTTTATCATGGTTTTTATTTTATTTGAGACAGAGTCTCACTCTGTTGCCTGGGCTAGTGTGCCATGGCATCAGCCTAGCTCACAGCAATCTCAAACTCCTGGGCTTAAGCAATCCTTCTGTCTCAGCCTCCCTAGTAGCTGGGACTAAAGGCATGCGCCACCATGCCCAGCTAATTTTTTTTCTATATATATTTTTAGTTGGCCAATTAATTTCTTTCTATTTATAGTAGAGACGGGGTCTCGCTCTTGCTCAGACTGGTTTCGAACTCCTGACCTCAAGTGATCCACCAGCCTTGAACTCCCAGAGTGCTAGGATTATAGGCGTGAGCCACGGTGCCCGGCCTGGTTTTGATTTTTTAAGATGTGACATTTATTCTGGAGCTATCAATAACCAAACAGGCTTTCTCTGTGTAGATCTAAAACACAAATTGGAAGAACATGAAAGCCCTCAGGGCTTAGCTACTGAGAGGTCATACTGAGAAGATTTAGAAGTCCACCAGAGCCTCCAACCTCACCCCCTGCAATAAGTGAGACCACATCTAACTACAGGGTTGTGGATGGATAAAAACACGGATCCTAGAGTCTGGAGGACCTGGGTTTAAAATCCTGTACTGATTTTACATTAAGAGATGGCTCAGCTACCAAAAAAGGAACTAAGTGAAATCAGGTGCCTCCTGATATGATGTACTAAAAAGGACACAACATCGCTTATGTAGCATCCCACCAAAAATGCATAAACCAAATTTAATTATGAAGAAACAATCAGGCGAGTCCAAATTAAAGGACATTCTGCAAAATAATGGGCCGATACTCTTCAAAAATTTCAATACCATAAAGAAAAAGAAAGGCTAAGGAACAGTTCTGGATTATAGGAGACTAAACAGATACAACATCTAAATGCAGTGCTTGATCCTGGTTTGGATTCTGGATTGGGAGAAAAGTTTCTAGAAAGGACAGCATTGGGACAATTAACAAAATTTGAATATGGATTATAAATTGTGTCAATGTTTGAATATGGATTATTCACCGAATTTGATGATTCAAATTCATAAAATTTGAATATGAATTGTATTGACAAGATACAACTGATTGTATTATATCAATATTAAGTTTACTCAATTTGATCACTACGTAAGAGATTGTCTTTGTTGTTAGGAAATACATAATGAAGTATTCAGTGCTTAAAGGTCATAATCTCTGAAATTTACTCAGAAATAGCTCATGGAAAAAATTAGAATAAGTAATAATGAGGATCTTATTATGCAGTATGTAGTATAGAGAGAAAGATAAAGCAAATGTGACAAAATATTAACAAAAAATAAATAAGTCTAGGTAAAGTGTATAAGAAGGTTTATTGTAATTATCTTGCAATTCTTCCGTATCCTTAAATTTTTTCCAAAATAAAAAGTTTAATTAAAAAAGAAGACATGAACCAGCCTGGATATTGCCCAGGATACTGATGTAAAAAGGTACTCACTGGAAATGTAACTTGAAAAAAAATGAATTGTGGAAACATACAGTATGATTCCATTTGTATAACATTCAAAATGGAGAACAGATTAGTAGTTACCAGGGCATAGTGGATGAGGAAGTGGCAGCCTAGTAGGAAAGTAGATGTGGTTACACAACGGCAACATGAAGGGTTCTTGGAAATGTTCTGTATCTTGACTGTGGTGGTGGTCACATAAATCTATACGTGTGAACTAAATACACACACACACAAAGAAAAGAGTGGATGTATTAATAAAACTGCTGAAATCTGAATAAGATGGAACGATTCTATCAATGTCAATTTCCTCATTTTGATATTTTACTATGTTACATGGGAGAAGTCTGGGTGAAGAGTATATGGGATTTCTATTATTTAATACAACTGCATGTAAATCTGCAATTATCACGAAATAAAAAGGTTTAAAAATGGAAGAATTCTATGGCATGTTAATTAAATCTTAGTAAAACTGTTTAAAAAAAGCAGTGAGTCCAGCCACAAGGGGACACGTCATGATTGATCTAAGTGCTTTTCAATGGAAACAGGACATTGAGAAAAAGGTTGTCACCATTGTGGGGGCACTTTCGGCATTTAATGAATGTCAGATCGCCTGCATTCCATAGTACAGAATTGCACGACAAAGAATCGAACAAGATTATCTCCCTATACATATCGTCAGATATTCAGGTAGGTATACATATACACAAACATAACAACAACAAATTTGTTTGTAATTATCTGAGCCTAGACTTTAACCCCACTTAAATATAAAACAAATAATTTGTGTATGGTTTTAATATACACTGGATTTTCCAGGAATACTATTATTATGTAAAAATAAGAAGGGTTGTGTTTTATCTTGTTTAGAACTTTTCTAAGTTTAGTTTTGGAGATTTTGAGTCCGAGGTGCCTGTGGGATGTGGAGGCATCCAACAGGTACTAGGATACGCACCTCTGCGCTTTAGGAGATGGCTTGAGTTACAGGTAAACTGGGAAGGATCAACATATTAAATCAACATATTAACTAATAACTGAAGCCACAGGAGAGGGCGAGATGGGCAAGGGAAAATGCAGAGTGAGAGGAGGTGCAAGCTAGAGCCCTGGGGTACACTTAAGCCCCAGTACATTTTAAGGCTGTGCAGAGGAAAGAATCAGCAGAGGAGACTGAGGTGGAGTAACCTTAGAAGAAGTAAAAAAATAAAAATAAGAGTTTTAGGTCACAGCAGCCAATGGAAGAGTATTTTTCAACAAAGGAAAAGAACAAGTAGAGTAAGGATTGAGAAACGTGAGATTAGCAAGTGGAGTTACGGCTTACCTCGGTCGAACTCTGGAGGTGGAAGCCAGACTGGAGGAGGGACAAAGAGTGGGAGAAGGGCGAGCGCAAACCACTCTTTCTGGGAAGTTGGGTGCCAACAGAAGATAAGGCAGCAGGTGGAGAAAACTGTAGGGACTGGAGGAGCTGAGGCGGAAGGACGGAGAAGCTTAAGCATGATCAGCTGCTACTGGGAAGAAGTCATCAGAAAGGGAGGGACTGAAGCTGCGGAGTGTCAGGAAAAATTAATTCATTCAACAATTAGTTAAGCGCCTCCGACGTGCCCGAGTGTCTCCCCACCTTCTGTAGAGAACACATATGGGGGTTACCCACATACAAGTTAATGCAAGGCTTTATCGCCCGGGGAAAGCGGATCTCCTTACGCTGTCTTTCCTAGGAGTTCCGATTCCGACTCCTACTCTGGAAGACACCCTGTAGGAACCCACACAGCGCTCGACCTGACAACCCCAACTGGGCACTTGAAGCTACAGCTAAGTAACGGACCGCTACGAGGCCAAGCTAGTGACGCCAACGTTACACCCTTCCCGGCCCTCTGCCCCTGCTCGCGAGAACAGCAGAGACTGCGCCCGGAATCCTCTTTAGACTAGCTCCGCCCCTTCTGTCTTTGTTTTCATGTCCGAAGATCTCGCGGGAGTTAGGCTCAAATCGCGCGAGCGTAGATACGGGTCCTGCTCCGCGGCTCTCGCGATGTTTGCGCGTGACTGCTTCCTTCTTTCCTCTCTTGCCAGTCCGCCGGTCTTCCTCCCCCTCCTCCCCGCTAGGCCTCCCCTCCTTCCCCACGCTGGCCCCCTCCCCGCAGGGATAATATGGTCTCCGGCGATGGACGCCCCAAGTGCAGGTCAGTTTGGGGCCGCCGACTTGGGTCTGGCAGCTGGAAACGCGCGCTGTCTGGGCGCCGTGTTCCTTTCCTCTCTCTCCTAGAGTCGCCCGACGGGCGCCAGGGGCCCTCAGGGCTCCCCTCGGGGCCTGCCTGCTGGGCCGCATTCTCTGCGCGGAGGCCTAGGAAGCCGGGCCTCACCACCCCGCCTCCCACGACGACCCCAACAGGGCCGTCCGCTTCGCTACTGGCCTTGACCCGCGCCCATCTCACCCGGTTGCCGCTGCTTGCTGCCAGCGGCTTCCTGGCCCCCGTCAGTAACACTCGGGGCAGAGTGAGGCCCACCATCTTCCCCACACCGCCCCCGTGAGAGATGCGGGTGGGGGCCAGTGTGTCCTTGCTTGGGTTTCACGCAGCTAGTTGTTTATTCCACTATCTAGCCTCGAGCCCCTTCGTCTCTCTTAGCCTCCGTAAGCCATATGAGGGGCAGTCAAGGTTGTAAGTTGATCAGCCGGTTCCCCCGACTATTGCAGCTCTGAGTCTCCTTCCAGCCCACCTCTCTTGGCAAAAAGAGAGAGAGGGATAGAAACACTTTTCATTCTGAAAGTAGGCTGTGCTTATCTCTTCTCATTTTGGACGAAGACCCCAACAATTTTGAGGGTCCTGTCCACCCACTGCAATGAGTCTGCACAAAAGATCTGCCTCCCAGCCACTTCCCCCAAGAACGTTAGGAGCTGGGATGAGACCCCTGAGTCTTTGACTTTGTAGTTCAGCTTCAATTCATGCAAAACCAGAAGGACGTGTCTCTTTTAAGGGAGAATATAATAATTTACCTAGATATTTTGTTCACTTTTATTACGATCTATTAAGGTCTTACTTGAGAAGTTTGGGGGTTGGTTTGGTTTTGATTTTGTCTATGTTGTTGAATGCTCTGTAAAAATCCGTCCTTTATTATTGTTTTTCAATCAGTTCCTCTAACGTATCTGGAGTTCTCAAATTGTTCTGTCTGTACTTACGCAATTTTCAGAGCTGTGTCTTTCAAAAACATCCCCCTACTTTATTTAAATATTTCTTACTGTTCCTTTCCAGGTATTAACATATTTCGGGAGTAAATTATCTTACTAATTTTCACTTGACAAATTAGAGCTAGCCTATCCAATATGGTGAATACTAGCTGTGTATGACTTTAAATTAATTAAATAAAATCAAAAATTTATTTGTTCAATTGCTGTAGCCACGTTTCAAGTACTCAGTAACCACATGTGGCTAATGTATACTTTACTGGACAGCACAAACATGGAACATTTCTGCCATTGTAGAAATTTCTGTTGGACAAAGCTAGTTTCCAGGTGTTTTCACTTTGGATAAGGGACTTTATAGCTGTGTTTAATGACAGTATAATTTTTTTTCAGGATATGCCTTTGAGTACCTTATTGAAACATTAAATGGCAGTTCACGTAAGAAGTTCTTCAATGTATCTAAACTTGGAGGCACCAAGTATGGTAATGTTGTTTTACATTTTCTTGGGTTTGTTGAGTTTCTAATAATTAAAATCCATTTGTCAAACTTAGCTGAAGAAATTTAAATTTATTTAGATTTGTTTTCTTGTAGGTGTAACAGGTACACCTACACACATCTCTACCATTTTAAAAATGCTTGGGACAACTTTTGTTTGAGGAAGATGTAAGCCTGTACTTTAACTTCTCATTTAAAAATCTAAATTAGGCAATGATTTTTTTCCCCAAAGAAACTACTAATGCAATTTTTAGAAAAATCTGACTGATGACATTCTACACCAATTAAATGTATGTTTTATTTTTTCAAGTGAACAGTACTAACATTTATTCTTTATGCCATCCTTTGAATAGGAATCATCAACAGGCCCACTGATTTGAGTTGTTCTCTGGTACTGAGCATAGTTTGCCCTGAACTGCACAGCAACATTTTTGTTTTTAAATCACCTTTACTCGTTCAAAGCACACCAACACTTGGCAAACATTTGCACCTGCCTGACCAGGGTCAAACCTTTCACTGTGGTATCAGAAGAGTGAACTTGGCTAATGACATTGGATGGAAGTCTTGACTTTACTGACAGTTGAGTAACTTTCTCAACCAGCCCAATGAAGGAAAGACCTGTTTGGAAGACAGATTATTCTTTGTGAATTTTTCAGTGAAAATGATATGAAAGATAAGTCAAATGCCAGATCTACTGCAGTAATAAAGAGAATTGTTCTTGTAATTTTTCTGTAGATTTTGATGAATTTAAGTATTCTAGACTGCTATATGCCTTGAGATTTAGATATTTTGGAGTATCTTAGAAAATCCCCATCTTACAATTAGGTTGCCATATGAAAATAAACAGTTTGCCCAAATAAGAGCATTATACTTTATGTTGCATGTTTAGTTGCAGTGATTTGTCTTGAGATGTTTGTTAAGAGCATTTGGTCATTTTCTTTATGATGTATGTCTTAAACATTTATCCTTCACTAGTGATGAGTTTGCATTAAATTTTGAAAAGGAAACAGCTAAGTTGATTGTGTTCAAGAAAGGTCTTTTCCCTTCTACTTCTCAAAATATCTAGGATTCTGGCCTGGAAGTTTTTTAACCCAAATTTTATAGCATAATAAACTAAAGGGCATATATAATAATATTTTAAAAATTGAATATAAATACTGTCTGTGAATAATTTGTAGAAGTGTACTTACTTGAAGACCTTTATTTCCCAGATTTAGGGAATCAGTAGGCGACTATAAAATGCCCTAAAAGGGAACAATTAATAATCTAAAAATTGGCTGGGCATGGTGGCTCACGCCTTTAATCCTAGCACTCTGGGAGGCCAAGGCGGGCGGATCGTTTGAGCTTGGGAGTTTGAGACCAGCCTGAGCAAGAGCAAGACCCTGTCTCTACCAAAAATAGAAAAAATTAGCCAGCCATAGTGGCGTATGCCTGTAGTCTAAGCTCCTCCGGAGGCTGAGGCAGAAGGATCGCTTGAGCCCAGGAGTTTGAGGTTGCTGTGAGCTAGGCTGACGCGACAGCATTCTAGCCAGGGCAACAGAGTGAGACTCTGTCTCAAAAAAATAACAAATAATACAAAAATTAAATTATCTGTAATGGAAAATAAGCTTTCATGGGCATCTGTACTTGATATACTACAAAGTATATCAGTCCATAAACATGATATCAGAGTTTTTATAACCATGATAAATGCAGTAACAGAATACGTATAAATACAATTGCCTTCAAAATAGAACTTTGGTTTTTATTTCTGTAGGGTCAATACCTGAGTTTTTTTTTTTTGGAGTGGTTATTATGAGAGGTTTATTAATAATTAAGTAATTTCTTAGTAATTAACAGGGAATAAAATTTGAAAGAAGAGTTGACTTTGAAGGAAAGGAGCAACTTGGTTAGGGAGTATTTTGTTTGTTTAGCATCAGAACAAAAAATCCTTATTGTATTTTTTGAGGCACCAGATTGAGAGGCCTCTCAGATAAATGCTTACAAGGAGACCTTGCTTTAGGTAGTCACCAAGGTTCAGGGCCACTGTCTTTTCTGCCCCTATTTCACATTCTCATGCCTGCCAGGTTGAGAATCACTGCTGTCATGAGTAATTATTAATGAAAGGAATGTGTTCTATCCCTCGTACATGTTGGAAAGGAAAGATAGTTGAGAAACACTGTTCTAAGCTCCATGCTAACCATATCAGGAATGTCCATAGCCGCAAAGAACTGAAAACCTGCTGTCCAGTGACTTTAAGGTATAGGGGCTTATTTTTCTCACAAAACAAAAAATCTGGGAATGGGGCTGGGCGCAGTGGCTTATGCCTGTAATCCTAGCACTCTGGGAGGCCAAGGCAGGCCAGTCGCTCAAGGTCAGGAGTTTGAAACCAGACTGAGCAAGAGTGAAACCAGCCTGAGCAAGAGCTGACCCCGTCTCTACTATAAATAGAAATTAATTTACCAACTAGAAATATATATAAAAAATTAGCCGGGCATGGTGGTGCATGCCTGTAGTCCCAGCTACTAGGGAGGCTGAGACAGAAGGATTGCTTGCCCCTAGGAATTTGATGTTGCTGTGAGCTATGCTGATGCCATGGCACTCTAGCCTGGGCAACAGAGTGATGAGACTCTGTCTCAAAAAAAAAAAAAGAAAAGAAATCTGGTGATGGGACAGTGTAGCCACCAATCTCAGCAAGGATCCAGGCTCTTTCTTTTCCTTTTGTTTTTATTCTTTTGGTTGCAGAATAGCCACTGTTCCTCCAGGCATTTTGTCTATATGTTCCAAGCACCTAGAAAGGCAAACAGGAAGAAAACCCCTCCATGGGGGCTTTTAGATCTTTGGCCAGAATGTCGGTGGCCACCATGAGCTTCAAAAGACTGAAAGATAGTACCTTCTTGCCTTCAGGGGATATATTCTAAGACCCCCAGAAGATACCTGAAACTGTGGATAGCACCAAACTCTATTATATACTATGTTTTTGTTTTTTGGAGATAGAGTCTCACTCTGTTGCCTGGGCTAGAGTACTGTGGCATCAGCCTAGCTCACAGCAACCTCAAACTCCTGGGCTCAAGCAATCCTCCTGCCTCAGTCTCCTGAGTAGCTGGGACTACAGGCTTGTGCCACCATGCCTGGCTAATTTTTTCTATATATTTTTAGTTAGCCAATTAGTTTCTTTCTATTTTTAGTAGAGACGGAGTCTCGCTCTTGCTCAGGCTGGTTTTGAACGCCTGACCTTGAGCCATCCACCCGCCTCGGCCTCCCAGAGTGTGAGAACTACAGGCGTGAGCCACTGCGCCTGGCCTATACTATGATTTTTTATATACATACATATCTAGGATAAAGTTTAATTTATAAATTAGGCACAGTGAGAGATTAACAACAATAGCTAATAATAGAATAGAATAATTATAACAGCATACTGTAATAAAAGTTCTGTGAATGTTGTCTCTCTCAAAATATGGTGCTGTACTGCAGGAATTGAAACCATGAAAAGCTAAACTGTGGACAAGGAGGGGGACTACCATATTTTAGCTTTACAGCTTTCATAGAGAAGAGGGAGAAGTGGTTGGTGAATGAACCAGCCTAGACTATCTGCCTCACCAATCTAATACCCTCTCTTATTCTGTCTTTAGAGAGAGTGCAAAACAAATTATTTGACCCTGCTTTTTTACTGCTGTTTTTATCTTTTTGCTTCCCAAGTTTATACTCAGGCTATCTTTATGGAAGTGGACACATCTTAAACATTGATTACATTTTGGTCTTACAAGATTTCACTTGTGTGCAACTGCTTTTTTTTTTTTTAAGACAAGTCTCACTTTGCTGCCCATGCTGGAGTGAGTGCCGTGGCGTCACCTTAGCTCACAGCAACCTCAAACTCCTAGGCTCAAGCAATCCTCCTGCCTCATCCTCCCGAGTAGCTGGGACTACAGACATGCGCCACCATGCCCAGCTAATTTTTTCTATATGTATTAATTGGCCAATTAATTTCTTTCTATTTATAGTAGAGACGGGGTCATGCTCTTGTTTAGGCTGGTTTCGAACTCCTGACCTCGAGCAATCCGTCGGCCTCCCAGAGTGCTGGGATTACAGGCACCATGCCCAGCCTAATTTCTTGCTGTTTATAGTAGAGACGGGGTCTCGCTCTTGCTCAGGCTGGTTTCGAACACCTGACCCCGAGCAATCCGCCCGCCTCAGCCTCCCAGAGTGTTAGGATTACAGGGGTGAGCCACCGCACCTGGCCTGGAACTGCTTTTAATATGCTGGAGCTACCTATCTGGCACTCCAGTGCACTGACTAGTGACTTAGAGATTTTGAGTGATTCTTTTTTAAGTAGATCTCTGAATTCAAAACTGTAGCTATTCAAGGAGAGGAGAAATCACTGTTGCCTGGAATAGTCAAACTGCTTTCTGAAGGGACCGAGACTTGAATTGCTATTAAGCAGAGGGCATGATGGAGGACAGGCAGTACCAGAGAATTAGAATGAACAGCATAATGGAAACATGAATGAGTATGTTGAGTGAAGGGGAATACAGTGAAGAGACTTGCCTGGCTGGAGTGAAAAGTTTATTTTAAAGAATAGCTGTTATTGGGCAATAAGGACTGGTATAAAGCCCCAGGCCCTATCTTTTATCTCATTCACCCTTTCGTTTTTCTTTCCGAGTATTTGCTTTTTTAACCACATTACCACTCAGTCCTACAATAGAGCCAGGACTTGGTGTCCAAATTCTACCTTGCAGCTTCTGAATGAAAATCTGTATTTAATTTTTTAGTAGAGTTTTTATTGTTTATAAGAATCACAAAAAGACATTTCAGACAGTGCAGAAAGTCTTCTTATTTTTGTTTATATACAAGTATATGTAAATGTGCTACTCTTAACAAAAATACAGTATAGGTTGTTTTGTAACCTTTTTTTTTTTTCCGCTTAATATATCATAAATATCTTTCCAAGTCATTGAATACAGGTATCCCTTGCTATCTGAATCTCTTTGGTATGTGAGTCAAAGAGCGTGAGTGTGGGTAGAAAAGGATACCTACGCTTTGTTACAGCTTCTAATGGCTGCACGATATTGCCAGTATGAATGGAACATGGTTTAGTTAACAGACCTTTGAATACGGAGCTTGTTACCAACTTTTCTCTATAAATAAGGCTACTCTATGTGCTATTTAAATTTTTGTGCAAGCGTATCATCATATAGAATTGTTGGGTTGAAAGTGTGCTATTCCCTCCACCACACTTTTTATTTTTTTCATTTTAAAGAAGCAAGTTCTAAAACTTTTATACTTTTACTATATACCTGTCTGTTCCAGTCTTTGCCCCTGGACTATAAAGAACAAAAAAATCCTTTTTACTCAAGTAAAAAAGATGTTGCAGTTTCCAGACATCCAAAGAAAACAGAAGAAAGCATAGTGAGGCCTCGTGGTGACCAGAACAGCCATAGGCAGTTTCTTTTTGAATCTCTACTCTAGGCTTTATCTCTACAGCTCACTTTACTCATTTTGTGTAATGCCTAATATGGCCACTGCTGACCATTTGTATGTTAAGGCTACATTACCAACCAGTTAAGACTATACCTCTAGGGGACTTTTGCACCAACTGTTTTAACCTATTTCGACTGGAGTTGTCAGGTGTCTATTGCTGGTCCATTTGCTGAAAGCAATACAAGTTTTCTAATCTTGTCCCTTTCATGAATTCTGGAAAGGGCTGTGGGTTAGGTAAGCAATGAAGAAGTTTGTTACTTTTACCTAACATGATCTTAGATTCCATGTACAACCATGCTCTCACCAACCTTCCACATTTTGCTCAAGAGTCTCTTGGTTTTGACTGTCCATTTATTGCCAATTTGTATTCTAGATTAGGCCTTTGTGATTGTAAGGAACGACATCCACTAGCTCAAGTGAACAAGGATTTATTGCAATCATACAGAACTCCCAGGCCAATGAAACATGGCTCACTCTCAAGAAAATAACGGTGGGCTAGAATTGAAGAAGCTGTCTATTTTTTTATCTCAGAGGCTTTAGATTTCTGCCCTCCTCCACTCTTTTGCTCCCTTCATTTCATTGTAGACAAGTCTCCTCTGCCTGCTCACTTTGTACATAGTCCCAAATGGCAACTTCAGTCCCTAACATAGCTCATAACACCTTTTTGGCTCAGTCTATGCTCTGATTATAAATTTCTGAGAGATGAATCTAATTGGCCCAGTGTCTCTTTTCTCACTAGGCTATTAGTTAATCGACCTGCCAAGGGATTGGCTCTTGATTCAGTGCTGTGCCCAAGGAGGCAACAGGGCACTGAGAACTGTCATTGCATGGGTAGTAGTTGGAACAGGCACTGTGAAGTACATCTGTTGTGTTATGTTAGCAAATAGTGCCAGTATACATGCTTACCAGTTGTGAATGAGAGGAGGATGTGCTTCTGCACCTTCATCGATAATATATATTATTTTTCTTGTTTTCTCAGGTCAGACTTTATTGAAAATCCTATCCAGCTTGATTCTGGTTAGAAACAAAAATAATACCTTGACTCTAGTCAGATATGGACATGGGTTAATCCTGTTGCTTGGTCCAGTAGGTTTTCAGGGCCTTCTGGAACAGTTTCCTAAATCTTTTCTCCAGGCCTCTGGCCTTGAGCAGAGTTTTTAGATTTACCCTGTGGCTATGCTACCTGGTTCTTGCTCTAGTCCCCTGTCCTCCATTCCCAGTCTGGACTCCAAAGATACCATCTGTTTGGGGCTTTTGGCAGTTCTAGAGTACATATGGCTCCAGTCTTTGAATGTTTCCCCCTTCAGTCTGGTGTATTTCTCTTTCATATTTAGTTATCAGAACCCTGCTTACTAGCCAGTTGTTAATACTGATACTCCATATGGGTGATTTCTTCATCTAGTGTTTAAACCTGGGATTTTCCATTTTACAAATAACAAAACCCTTTTACTTCACTACATTGCTTCATGGTAGGCAGGAAGATAGTTTTAAATCTACTTTATACAGATGAGGAAAATGAGGTTAAAGATCTTAAGTAATTTGTTTGAGGTCACAACATACCTTCTAAGTGAGGAAACTTAGACCCATATCTTCTAATTTCAAGACCAACACTTTTTCTCCCCAATACCATTGTTTCCCAGTTTAGTAATGTCAGTAATAAAACTGCTAGTATTTATTGAGCACATATTTACTGTATCCAGTTCTGTAAATTCTCTTATGATGCACTTGGGCAAGGTCCCACTACCAAGTACTATTACCTACAAAATGGTGGAAGAGAAACATGAACAAAAAATCTGTGATTCCAAAGCTTATGGTTATAAAAACTTATTATAGCAAGGGTTGCAAGCTCATGCTTACTACAGGGACCAGAGAGGCAACATAAACAAGTGAAATGGGCCTGGTGGGAATTGTGTGGCGAACAGAACACATGCCTTATATAAAGAAGTAGGTGCCTACTAAGTTCTAGAAGTAAGAGGCTGGTATTGTAAAATTTTCTGATTTTTATCTTGAGAAGCCAAAAATTTGAATTTTCATGTGAAAAAAAAACACTCTTTTTTAAATGTTGGCAGTTAAAATTTTAAATGTTAAAAGGTGGCAGAAAAAAAAATATGTCTTCAGAGCAGCAGTTGGTGACCCCTTGTACTGAGAGACAGACTGTATTACCTAATCTTAGTAGCAGCAATTTAGCCTTGAATAGTAGAGTCTACAATCTTGGAACCTGGGTATGCCTTTCATCAGCTGTCTCCCATATAAAATAGCAAACCTCAGCATTTGGATATTCCACTAAGTAATTGATCAAAAGGATATCTATTATTATCAGCTCCTTTCAAAAGTATAACACAGATTATCATACTTTACCCATTTAAGCTATCAGTGTCCTGGTTCCCATGTCTTTTTGATTACCTTTCCTTAAAGGATTAGTTTTCTGAATTCACAGAATTCTAGAAATTGCTGATTAAAAGAGGAAGAAGTCATCCAGTCCATTTTTCTACTTGTTTCATGAAGCTCGACAATATTGTTTAATTCATTTAGCTAACATTTATTGATATTTATGTGTTTCTGGCAAATGAAAGATGGCTATGGTAGCATCTTTGTGCTAAAGAAAGCGTGTAATTTTGTAATGGTGACATACATGGAAAATGTGTGAAGTACAGTACTTCAGTATGTTGTAGCAGTCTGGGTCCAGTCAGAAGATAGAAACCACATAAGAGGTTAAACAGAGGAAGTTTAATATAAATAATTATAAACTGTGACACAAGTTATTATAAGACATAAAGAAACTGTATATGATACCATAGAGCTAAGCCAGAATACCCAAGGAAGGACAAACTTGGAAGGGGTTTAGAACTCAACTGGAGAAGCTGTGGTTTGGCCCACAGTATAGCAGAGAAGCTGCTAGTTTTGGCCAGATTGGAGCTGGTCTGAAGTTGCTGTAGGCCACCGTGTGGAGTACAGGCAAGGGATCAGGCAATCAGTAACCTGTGGTGTGGGCATGCATTGGGAGAATAAGTAGGTGCTGGTAGGGGGCAAGAACCCTTCAGAGCTCATGGACCCTGTGGAGGCTTGCTGAAGGAGTGCAGCTCATGTCTGACCCTCTAAGCACCTTGCAGATGGAATCTAGGCATTGGCAGGGCATTGGGCCTTCTGTGTGGTAGTGTCTCAGTTTAGGTACTGGCGCAGGCAGGAGGCCTTAAGACCTTGCAGCCACATAGGGGCTCTGGTTTCCATGTTGAGAGGGCTCTGATGATATTAACAAATGTATATGTGTTTTTATATATACTTTTAAAATATAATGTGTAATGTGTCCACATTTGGAAGTTCAGCATAACTCAGTGAACCTTTATTTCTCAAAGACCAGCAAATGTAATGAGCAGACCAGAAGAACTAGATAATGAACAGACAAGCTCACTTCATTTGTTTTTGAGAAACTTTCTGCCAAATAACCTATGTTTGAATAACCATAGTTTATTAATTTTTTTTCAAGTGAAAACAGTGTTCTTTGAAAAAGTGGCTGTTTTAGTTTGCAACTTGAACAATCATACAAGTGTTTTTCCTGAAGCAACTATTGTACTTTGATATTGAGCAGAAATGCTGTGTACATACATTTCATTTTGTCACACAGAATATTAAACAGACTTGACCTCAGCAGTTGAGATTTAATAAAATTAATAGTTTTTCTGCTTCATCAAAGACATTCCTAAGTAAAACTGATACTTTGTGTGATAATAAACAATATGAAGAGCTGGGCTTGGTGGCATGTGCCTGTATTCCCAACTACTGAGGAAGTTGAGGCAGGAGGATTGCTTGAGCCCAGGAATTTGAGTCCAGCCTGAGCAACATAGCAAGACCCTCATCTCTTAAAAAAAAAAAAGAGCACGAGTACTACAAGTTGAATATCCCTAACCCGAAAATTCAAAATCTAAAAACTTCTTGAACACTGATGGGATGCTCAGAGGAAATGCTCATTAGAGCATTTTGGATTTTGGGATCAGGGATACTCAACCTCTAGTACAATTTAGTGTCTTGGCCTTGAGTCCTGCTAAAGCATCAGCAGTTTACTCACCATTGCTTTTGAACCCTCAATGCAAATGTCAAAATGTTGAAAAAAGCAAATAGTATCTCAGTTGACCGCACCAGATCAAGGGGTTTAAAGGGCCCCCTAGATGTTCTGGGACCACATAGGTATGGAGTTGGAAAGACCACCTGGTGAACCTAGGTGACAGATGATGTAACGGTGGTTTGGACTAGATTTAGTGACAGTGGTGATAGAAGACAAATTAGAAAGATGTGGGAGAGTGGTGTCAAGGAAGATGCCTAGATGTTTTGGCATAAGCATCAGGACAGATGGCAGTGCTATTGACTGTCCTAGGGAACAGAATAGGAGGTGATAATGATTATCTACCATTCGACAGACAATAACAAATGTTGAGGAGGTTTAGAAGAAATAGAAACCCGCATACATTGCTGGTGGGAATGTAAAATGGTGTAGTCACTTTGGGAAATGGTTTGGCAGTTTCTTAAAAACTTAAATACACCAAACGGCCCTGCAGGTCCATTCTTAGGTATCTGCCTAAGAGAAATGAAAACGTTTATTCACACTAAGATTTGCCAGCAAATGACCTTAGTACCATTGTTCATAATAGCTAAAAGTTAAAAACAACCTAAATGTCCTGCAGTGAGTGAATGGTTAGACAAAATTTGGTATACAATAGAATACTATTCAGCAATAAAACAAAATTAACTATAGATACATACTGTATAACACAGATGAACCTTCAAAGCATGCTCACTGAAAAAAGCCAGACGCAAGAGACCTTATTGTATGATTTCATTTATGTGGAATATCTAAGAAAGGTAAAGAATAGATGAGTGGTTTCCTGGGGATGGGGGTTAACAGTAAATGGGTATGAGAGATCTTTTGGGATGATGAATATGTTCTAAAACTGATTTATGGTGCTAATTGCACAACTTGGTAAGTTTACTTAAAAATCCCTAACTTGTACACTTGGATGAATTATAAGATATGTGAAATATACCTCAATAGAGTTATTTTTTAAAAAGGAAACAATTCTTGAGCAAGAAAGTGATGTAGATGGACCAACTGAAAAAAACCCAGAATTGGTGTTTTCTTGGGCAGATGGAATAAAAGAACAGAGGCAAATAAGTGTGGGGTTTGGAGAGATGAAAGATTGAACCATCTAGAACCTAACTGTATAAGCAGAGAAAGCATGAACAGGCAGGTGCTGATGGGTAAGGGAGAAAGAAAGTTGATGTGGTGAGAGTGGGGATCAGAAAGGTTTGGAAGTTTAGGGAACTTTTAAGATGGTGTAGTTGGAGCATTAGAGTGTATATGGAGGTGGGGCTGGGAGAATAGGGAGGAAGAAAGAGATTAAGGGCCTTCCTGAACTTTGTATGTGTTCCAAAGTGGGGATGTAAAATTAATGTCACCAAAAAACAAAGCAAGGTGTGTGTCCATTTCTCAACATCTGCTATTTTTCTCTCTAGTGTTATAGCTCTTTTCCTGGAATATCTACCTATAGGTTTACTTTAAGGATTAAATGAGATAATGTATGTAACTGACCCAATACCTGCCCCTTAGTAGGTCCTGAATAAATAACTACAGATGTTGTTGGAAAAGTTTAGAAAGAAAATCATGTTAATTATTTATTACTGCATAACAAATTAACCAAAAACTTTGTGGGTTAACGAGCAGCAGTAAACATTGATTATCTGTCAGAGTTTCTGTCGGTCAGGAATTTGAGAAGGGCTTAGTCGAATTGTTCTGGGTAGGGGCCTTTTATGAGGTTACAGCCAAATGTTGGTTGAGGCTGCAGTCCTCTGAAGGCCTGACTAAGGTGGGAGGATGTGCTTCTAAGGGCTCATTCACAGGCTGGCAGGATGGTGTTCCCTGATGATGGCGAGGCCTCAGTTCTCCACGTGGGCCTCTCCTCAGAGCCGCTTGATTGTCTCGTAACAGACTGCTGCTTCTCTCAGAGAAAGTAATCCGAGAAAGAAATGCTGAAGCCAAAATACTTTCATAGCCCAGCCTTGAAAGTCACACACTGTCATCTCTGCTACTCTGTTGATCACACAAGCAGAACTGATTTAGTGCTGCTTGTGTGATGATCATAGCTCACTGCAACCTTGAACTCCTAGGCTCAAGCGATCCTCTCATCTTGGCCTCCCAAAGTACTAGGATTATAGTTGTGAGCTGCTGCCCCTGGCCTTCATTTGAAATTTTTAAGGCATTGTTCCATTGTCTTCTAGCTTCTGACACTCCTGTTAAGAAATGCTAGGCTATCCTGATTCTTTTTTTTTTTCTTGAGACAGAGTCTCACTTTGTTGCCCAGACTAGAGTAAGTGCCATGGCATCAGCCTAGCTCACAGCAACCTCAATGTCCTTGGCTCAAGCAATCCTCCTGCCTCAGTAGCCCATGCCCGGCTAATTTTTTCTATATATATATTTTTTCTTCTATATATAATTATTATTTCTTCTATATATATTATTATAATTATTTCTATATATATTTTTTTAGTTGGTCAATTAATTTCTTTCTTTCTCATTACATGAGAACATGAATACCATGAGGCAAGGATTATTGATATCATCTTGGAGATTGGCTACCACCGGGAGAAATAAGAAATAAATTTTGTTTTTGTTTTGAGAGAGGATGGTTTATTTACATCTTTCTTTGCAGTAAGCCTCTCTAGTCATTATTATGAATTTAGATAAATTTGTGATAATGCTTCTTAATGACAAAATGTCAAGTTACTATTTGTGATTAATTTTTTCTCATAGCACTCTTATTTGACAGTTGCTTTTTAATTTTCAAATGCTAGAGTTAAAACCCCCCACCAAGATTATAACCAAAATAATACCCCAATTTCTACTCCCCAGAGAATACTGTCTAAATTTCCTTGACTGTTTCTTGTAGTAATTTCCTTCATATTATTAAATAGTCATGCTTATACTACTCTTTCTTGATTTTTCAATTTTATACTTTAGTAAGCCAATTAACACTTGGCTGTAACCTCTTAAAAGGCCCTGAGCAGAATTATTATGGGTCATCATAATCTTTGATGAACTCAATATTCAGTGTTTATATTATCACTGTAAATATTCTCCACCAATCCATGTAGTAGATGGTGGTTACATCTCATTTTTCATGTAATTTTTATATTTTTCCTGGAGTTAATGGATTGTTTTTTTTTTTATTTGCTTAGTTTCTATGTCCTTATCAGTAATTCATTTCCAGACTCTCCAAAAGAACTAAATTCCTCCTGCCATAATCAGGTAATCCAACAATTAATGTCTTCTCCATTTGGGACTGACTACACTGTGGCTTGCACAGCCATTGTCTTAGAATAGTCACTTTGTTCTCTCTCCTATGTTAGAGAATTTCCTAGATTCCATGGTTTTCTATTTTTTGTTTACTCACTTTTTTTATAGAGTGTATCTTCCAGTAGCTTCCTAAGAAAGCGTGCCTGGGAAGTAAATTTTTGAGACCTTGCATGATTAATTGATAGCTTACCTGTCAAATTTCTAGGTTGGAAATTATTTTCATTTGGATTTTTTTTTTTTTTTTTTTCCAAAACAAGGTCATACACTTTGGTCCAGGCTAGAGTGTAGCGGCGTCATCATAGCTCACTGCAACCTTGAACTCCTAGGCTCAAGCGATCCTCTCATCTTGGCCTCCCAAAGTACTAGGATTACAGTTGTGAGCTGCTGCCCCTGGCCTTCATTTGAAATTTTTAAGGCATTGTTCCATTGTCTTCTAGCTTCTGACACTCCTGTTAAGAAATGCTAGGCTATCCTGATTCTTTTTTTTTTTCTTGAGACAGAGTCTCACTTTGTTGCCCAGACTAGAGTAAGTGCCATGGCATCAGCCTAGCTCACAGCAACCTCAATGTCCTTGGCTCAAGCGATCCTCCTGCCTCAGTAGCCCATGCCCGGCTAATTTTTTCTATATATATTTTTAGTTGGTCAATTAATTTCTTTCTATTTTTAGTAGAGACAGGGTCTCGCTCTTGCTCAGGCTGGTTTCGAACTCCTGACCTCGAGGAATGCGCCCACCTTGGCCTCCCAGAGTGCTAGGATTATCCTGATTCTTAATCATTGTTTCTGGTTACCTTCCCTCTCCATGTAGACATTTAAGTTTCAGCTTTCTCTCCTGTTCTACTTAATTCTGTTTTCCAAAATTTGTTGGCTTTGCCTCGCCATCTCTTTTTTCTTTCTAGTGGGTTTATAGCCTTTATATTTCTTTATTGTTAATGTTACTGGGTTTCAGGAGAGAATAGAAATAATTGCTGTTGTTTACTATATTTAACTAGAAATCTAACAAAATGCTTTTTAATGAGGATACTTTACACAAAATATATTCCAGAGATTGTTTTTCCAGAGTAATTAACCAAATAAGAAGGTTACTCTTGTGAATTAACTTCTATAATAATATCTTCCTCTTCCTCATCTCCACGTGTTCTATAAAAAAATTTTCCTGGAAATTCCTGTTGGTTTGGGGGGCTTTATTATGTTTCTGATTGAGGTAGGATGAAGACTGATATTTGTTAAGTACCTTCTGTTTGTCATAATTTGTTTGAGAGTTTTACATGTGCTGGATAGATGAGGTAAGAAAGATAGTATTCACATCTCAGGTAGCTGGCATTCCTATTTAAAATGAGAAAATGTATCAACTTAGTCACTTTCCTCAGATCACACCTGTAGTAAATAGCAAATGCAGGTATTTGAATCTAGTATTTCTGATTCTGTAGTTCTTCATACCACCCTGCTCCACGCCCTTTTTTGAGACAGAATCTTACTCTGTCACTGGCTGGAGTTCAGTGGCACAATCATAGCTCACCTCAAACTCTTGGCCTCAGAGCAACCTCAAACTCTTGGCCTCAAGCAATTCTTTTGCGTCTGGCAAGTGCCACCACACTTGGCTACTTTTTTTGTTTTTGGTAGAGCCAGGGTCTAGCTATGTTGCCCAGGCTGTTCTCAAACTCCTGGCCTCGAACAATCTTCCCACCTCCCAGAATGCTAGGATTACAGGTTTAAGCCACTGTGCCCAGCTATTATTTTTTCTCCTTACTTACAACTGTATTGACGTTTGTGAATATTTTCAAACAGGAAAGTAGGTAGATACAATAAAAATGAACCCTAATGTAAATTGTGGATTTTGGGTCATTGTGATGTGTTGATGTAAGTACATCAGTTGTAATAAACATACCACTCTGGTGGGGAATGTTGATAATGGGGGAGGCTGTGCATTTGTGGGTGTAGGAAATCTCTGTACCTTCCTCTCAGTTATGCTGTGAACCTATAACTGTTCTTAAAGTTTTTTTTTTTAAAAAAAGCCATCACACTTTCTCAGAGGAGACTTCACTGCTCACCCCATCTATGGGGAGTTATCTTCCGTATTGAACCCTACTCACTTCCCTCATAGCACATGCTGTGATTTCTAAATATTTATTTTGATTACTTGTCTATGGTCTGAATCTCCCAGTATCCTCCACCTTCATAACAGCAGATACCATGTCTGATTTGTTCTCCTAGAGCTGGAACATACTAAAAAAGTCAATATTTTCTTAATGGAAAAAAAAAAAGTAGGGAGAGAATATATAATAATCCTTTATGTATTATTAGCCAGTTGCCAACATTTTGCTAATCTTTTGTTTCAAATATTCTACCATTTTTTTAACCTATAAGTATTTTTCAATCTGTATATCTGATATATAAAAGGACTTTTAAGAAATCATAGTTGCCAGCCGGGCTCACGTCTATAATCTTAGCACTCTGGGAGGCTGAGGCTGGAAGATTGCTTGAGGTCAAGAGTTTGAGACTAGCTTGAGCAAGAGCGAGACCCTGTCTCTACTAAAAATAGAAAAATTATCTGGGCATGGTGTTGCACACCTGTAGTCCCAGCTACTCAGGAGGCTGAGACAGGAGGATCACTTGAGCTCAGGAGTGTGAGGTTGCTGTGAGCTATTATGACACCACTGTACTCCAGCCAGGGCAATACAGTGAGACTCTGTCTCAAAAAAATAATAATAAAATAAAATCCTAGTGCCATTATACCCAACAAAATTAAGTAATTCCTTAATATAATCTAAAATTGAGTCCATATTCTAATTCTCTGATGATCTCAAATATATTTTTACATTTGGTTTGTTCAGGCAGTAACCAAATAGAATCAACACACAGCATTTGGTTATGTCTCTCAAGTCTCTCCGAATTTGTAGTAGTCCTCTCCCCTTTTTCCATGCCATTTTGTATTAAAGAAACCAGGTTCTTTATCCTTGTAGAATGTACCATATTCTGGATTAGGCTGATTGCTTCTTTGTGGTTTCATTTTACTGTTCCACTGTCCCTGACATTTCCTGTTAACTGGAAATTAGAGCTAGAAGTTTGGTTAGATTCAGGTTTATTTATGTATTTATTTATTTTTGCAAGAACACTTCCTGGTCAGTGCATGTACATGTATTTCTTGTAAGTTCCCCATCCACATACAACCTAATGATTTTAGCATTCATTTATGATCATTGTCTGGATCCATTATTTCATTTAGGTATTATACGTTGGTGATTTTTCAAATCATATCATTTCGCTCTAATTCTTCTATAATAAAGAACTTTCTCTTAACTATATGGCTACTTGAATTCAGGAAAGACAATATTAATGAGTGATTCCCCACCCTTTATTTGTCTGTTTTCAGAGTAATGAGTTGGTGCTCTAGCAACTTCCATTGGTGATCGATAAAGGGGTTTTTTTCAGAGTCATTATGAACAAAGGGCTATTTATATTTTTATATATAAAAATATATATATTTTATATATTTTTTATATATTTCAGTAAATTATAGTCATTATTCATTTTGATGTTCTAATTGATCCATTAATGCCTCCATTAGTCCATTAGTAACTTCTTTGGTTTCTGACACAAGATGTTGCGGGCTTATTTTATACAAATCTTTCTCCAGACAGAATTGGCCATTTCTCTAAGAAACTAGATTTTTGCGGGGAGGGAGTGGGGTTGTTTGTTTTAATGGGAAATAATATTTAGAAACAGCAAGCTGAGTTGCTTAGGGGTTCATTACTATTGGGATGTCACAATTCTAGGCATTTTCAGTGGAAAGAGCTAGGAAATACATATTTTTTAGAGAAAGAAAAATAAACCATGAGTTCATGCCCATGTTTCCAATTGAAATGTAAGGATTTTTTTTTTTTAATTTAGCTACTCTGATTTTTTTCTCAGGTTTTTAAAATAACTTTTATTTTTTAAAAGTTAATATGTGCACTATAGGCAACTGAAAAACACAAGAAGCAAAGAACAAAGTCATCCACAATCATAAGCAGTCTGACGGGTCCTTCCAGGTCTTGTGTGTATGTATGTACATAACATCCAATTTTATGTAATAAAGACCATACAGTATGTATTATATTTTCATACATCATGAGTATTTACCGTTTCAAAATCTCAAAGCTGTGTGAGTATTTTGGTAACCAAGAATATATACTACACCAACTGAGTCTGTTAGAAAAAAGTGTAATCCTGGCCGGGCGCGGTGGCTCACGCCTGTAATCCTAGCTCTCTGGGAGGCCGAGGTGGGCGGATCATTTGAGCTCAGGAGTTCGAGACCAGCCTGAGCAAGAGCGAGACCCCATCTCTACTATAAATAGAAAGAAATCAATTGGCCAACTAATATATATAGAAAAAATTAGCCGGGCATGGTGGCACATGCCTGTAGTCCCAGCTACTTGGGAGGCTGAGGCAGCAGGATTGCTTGAGCCCAGGAGTTTGAGGTTGCTATGAGCTAGGCTGACGCCACGGCACTCACTCTAGCCTGGGCAATAAAGTGAGACTCTGTCTCAAAAAAAAAAAAAAAAAAAAAGTGTAATCCTGCCTTTCTTGGGGACAAAAATTTCATAGAAGACAAAAATGGCAACAGGCTTCTACATAAAAGTATTGGCAGAGTTATGTTTAAAATACCACATTCCCTTAATGCTCAGTTTAAAATGAGACATAAAGTAATAGTACACTAAGTGTGTTTCTTAGAGAATTTATTATCTGATCTATACTTTTAAAATATTAGCAAGTTATGTTTCCATTGAATTAATGTATTCCTATAGTAGAGCCAAAAGAAATGCACATATATCAGTGGCTATCATCAAAATGTAAATATGAACACATCTACATACATCTTTCCCTTTATCCTTCCTCTGCCTATCTGCTGCCAACGTAATGAACAAGTCCTGATATACACTGCTCAGAGGAGGTTTAACAATTTCATGTCCTAGATGTACCTTTTCTATCAATTATAATAAAAAGATACTCACAAATTCGCTAATTCACTAGCTCAGGACATGCATTGTTACCTCAGGACATCTATAAAGCTTAGATGTTACAAAATAAGGAATGAACTTTGCCCACAATAAACAAAGATACTTTGCCAAAAATGCACATATAGACCTATGGTTATAATATAAAAACATCTTCTAGATAAGGAGATACTAGCAAAGAGCCCTTCCCTTCACCCTTCCTCTTCTCCCTCTTCCACTGTTCCAATAACTAAGTACAAGACTACATCTAGCTCCAAGAGGTGAATTAGCAGAGGTCATTGGTCAATTACCAGAAATCTGGTCAATTACCAGAAAACAGTCCTTCCTAAAAACTAACAAAAGGACATTTATAAAGGGAATACTTTACTACCTCTACTTTTAACATACTTTGGGCATTATGACTTGCTTATCCTTTAATACACAGCAGTATTAACTAAAATGCACATGTAGAACAATGGTTAGACAGTCTGAACTAATGTAACTCATGGGCTCAGAACCCTTCTCTCCACATGCTTTCTCCTCCACCCCACCCAGTGAACAGTTAGCATATTCCCCAAGACATCAAGTTTAACAATTCTGAATGCAACATTCCCACAATGCAACCACTCCTATGAAATAACAAAAAATACTTAAAGAATCTTACTTTAGCCCTCATTAACTATTCCGATTTTATACATAAATAACATTACGCTTGAAAAGCTTGGTTCCCAACTGTAATAACAAAAGTCCTTACTTGCTTTCTTCTTATACATATCACAATTTCATAATAACAGTAATAGTGACTGAATGCAGTTTGCTTTCTTTGTGGTTCTTTTTGTCCTTAATATATATCTAAGGAGGTACAGTCAAAATATTATATGGGTTATATCCTAAGTTTTTCAGTTTATCCTTTCATTGTTTTTATTTAAAATTATATATGATTATATATTTTTAGATTATGTATTTAATATATATTTTTAAATTATCTTTTTTTTATTTTTTTTTATTTCAGCATATTATGAGGGTACAGATTTTAAGGTTTCAATAAATGCCCTTTTCCCCCTCCCCCCACAAGTCTGAGTTTCCAGCATGACCATTCCCCAGATGGTGCACATCTCACTCATTATGTATGTATATACTCGCCCCCCTCCCACCTGCCCAATACCCTATTACTGTAGTACCTATGTGTCCACTTAGGTGCTGCTCAGTTAATACCAGTTTGCTGGTGAATATATGTGGTGCTTGTTTTTCCATTCTTGGAATACTTCACTTAGTAGTATGGGTTCCAGCTCTAACCAGGAAAATATAAGATGTGCTATATCACCGTTGTTTCTTATAGCTGAATAGTACTCCATGGTATACATATACCACATTTTATTAATCCATTCTTGGATTGATGGGCACTTGGGCTGTTTCCACAGCCTTGAAATTATGAATTGTGCTGCTATAAACATTCGAGTGCAGGTGTTAAATTATCTTTAATATATAATTTTAAAGCAATAGTTACATTGTGTGTCATGTGTATATATATTTTTAACCCTCTTTCTTGCAGGAAAGATAGTATACTGTAAACACCGGCCCTGCTTTTTCTCTTAATGATACATTCTAGAGATCACTCCTTATCAGCGTGTAGAACTCTTCATTCCTTTAAACAGCTACATTGTAATCCATTGTGTAGATTACCACAATTTATTCAACCAACCCCATGCTAATTTAGTCTTCCCTTTAAATCCTAAGGAAACACTTGTGTGGTGCAATCTGGCGTGAGAATTTAATATGATTGAAAATTTAAAAATACTGGAATCACTTTCTCTATTGTATACTTAAACTAGTAATCAAGAGTGAATGAAACTTTTCATGAACTGAATTTCACTCACCTAAGCATTCCAATTTACTGTTAAACTTTAACCATTCTTGATGGACATCTTTCAAATTTATTACAAACTTTTATACAGTTTAGCCATTTTTTGCTGTATAAAAGGATGTCTTCATTATTATATTGTGTTTAATTAGAATATTCTGTGCTTTTCAATTTTTCTGTGAATTTCCTGACTGTGTCAAGTATTTATTTGTCATGGTTCTAATCTGATATTCCCATATTTAATGCAGCTCTGTGTGAAGGCCTTTATCTCTGCTTTTTCAGGGCCTTGGGCTCATGTATAGGAAAGTTGATGTCACAAAAAGCCTGTTGTTAACATGAATGGTTTTATACTCCATGTTTATTAGACTACAAAGTGAATTTTTTAAATTGAGAAAATGAGGCATGTTTATTTGTCTTTAACTTTTTACTATTGTCCCTTATTAATAGTAATAGTTTGGCCAGGTGAGGTGGCTCACGCCTGTAATCCTAGCACTCTGGGAGGCCGAGGCGGGCAGATTGTTTGAGCTAGGGAGTTTGAGACCAGGCTGAGCAAGAGTGAGACCCCATCTCTACTAAAAAATAGAAAAAAATTAGCTGGACAACTAAAAATATATTTTAAAAAATTAGCCGGGCATAGTGGCATATGTCTGTAGTCCCAGCTACTCGGGAGGCTGAGGCAGAAGGATTGCTTGAGCCCGGGAATTTGAGGTTGCTGTGAGCTAGGCTGATGCCACCGCATTCTAGCTCAGGCAAACAGAGTGAGACTCTTGTCTCAAAAAATACATATATAAATAAATAAATAGTAATATTTTTTCTTGAATCAGACGTTCTGCCTTACTCAATACGGGTCCTGTTGGAAGCTGCTGTACGAAATTGTGATGAATTTTTAATGAAAAAGGAAGATGTTATGAACATTTTAGACTGGAAAACCAAACAAAGCAATGTTGAAGTGCCCTTTTTCCCTGCCCGTGTTCTTCTTCAAGATTTTACGTGAGTAATAGGTTTATTTTTCATGAATGAATTTTCACAGTGTTACCTTTTTAAAATTTAGATTCCCTGATAGATGGCTCTGTTTTTAACTTTGAAGGTCATTTATAAAATTTTTTAAATTGCCCCTTCTAAACTGAAGCAATTCATTAAAAATTAGGTACCTGTATCTTAGACTATTTATTCTAAAACTGCTTTTGCTTAACTGCCTGCTTAAGATCTCTGCATAGCTGATAAGTTTCTCAGACTTAATATGTCCAAAATTTGATTTCTTGATTTCACCTCACCTATTTGTTTTTGTTGAGAGTGGGAGAGAGATTGTTATTGTAATTCATAATAACAGCCAAGATGTGTTGTAGATTTACAGTGTGCCCTGACTCTAACTTACTGGTTGCATGAGCCTAGGCATATTACTTAACTTCCTTGTGCCTTGGTTTCCTCATTTATAAAATAGTACTAGCCTTTACCTTCATGAGGGTAGAATGCATTCACACATGTAATGCCCTTTTAACGGTGCCTGAAACATACATGCTCTAGGAGTCTTGGTTATTATTCATTTACATATTGTTTGTTCACTGGTAGACTCCTTACTAAAACTGTAGATGCACAGAGAGATCAAATAGTTTGTCTAAGGTCACAAAGCTGGGAATGGTAAAAGCCAAAACTTAATCTAGGCAGTCTGGCACCAAAGTTGTGCTCTTAACCAATGTGTCATTCTTCTTTAATAATAGAACATGGGGGGCACTAATCACATGATCAGTTACCCATGCAGATAAATTCCATACTATCCTCATTTTTAGAACAAAAACTAGAGGCACAGAAAGATGGAAAGATGCATGACTTTCCCAAGCTTACCCCACTTGAATCTGTGTTAAGGAACCAAATTCCTTTCCCCATTCCATGGCCTGGGCCATGTCACCTCACCTATTTCTTTGTGAGTCGACTTTATCATGGTAAATGGCACCATAGTTTCCCATTTGTTTAGGCCCCAAATCTAGGAGTTAGCCTTGATTTTTTTTTTTTTTTTCTTTAAATATCCTATAACCAGTCTATCAGCAAGTTTTGTCAATTTACCATCTCTACCGCTGTCATCCTGGTTCTAGCCCCATTCTCTTTTACCTGGACCATAACTGCAAATGGTTTCTTATCCCTTCTTTCACATTTGGGATCAGTAGTCTCTTCTTCACACAGAATTTGGAGTAAGTTGGTTAAAAATGTTTAATCAAGTCATATCATTCCTCCATGCACCAGTTGACATCCATTATGCTTAGAATAAAATCACGTTGAAGGCATTTGGTAAATGCTTATTATGTAGTTGCCTGGATATGTAGGTGGATGAACGTAAAATGTCAAAAGCTACTGTGGATAGCTTTGGGGTAGCAAGATGGTACTGAGGGAAAAGGGCTGGAGCGAGGGAAGAGGGGCATCAAGAAATACAAGACAAAAGAAAGAATTCCATAGACAATTCCCATAAAGTTCACTTATGCCTCCAAAAATCATCTCTTATTTGATTTTTGGCACATCTGCCCCTACGCATTCAAGTTGTCACAATATTTAATGTTAATTCTCATTAAACCAGGATGCATATAATTTTGAATAATGTAAGTACATTATTAAAAATGAATGAATGTAAACTAAAAAAGGGATACTTTTAACATATAAAATGAATAAAAGTACATGTTAATCTTTTATTAAGCATACATAAAAATAACTAGAACTATAATTTGATCATTCTTTATTTCTTAGTGGAATACCGGCAATGGTGGATTTTGCTGCTATGAGAGAGGCAGTGAAAATTCTTGGAGGTGATCCTAAGAAAGTCCATCCTGCCTGCCCAACAGATCTTACAGTTGACCATTCTTTACAAATTGACTTCAGTAAATGGTACTTCAATACAGATATTTGTAGCCATGCAAGTTAACTGGTAACCAACCCATTAGAAGTGTATAGAGGAAAAGGAGTAAAGATAATGCCAGAGTAAAGCGTGCTATGTTTAGTATTGACTGGTGTATAAAAAGAAAGCCTGGTGAAAAGTTTCTGGATTGGTGATATTTTTTTGTACTCAGTCTGAGTTTAAAGTTATTTTCACATTTGTGTATTTCTACCATCATTTCTAGAGTCTGCTTTTTGGAGTGAACATCTGAGTTCAGTCTTCATTTCTTTTTTGTTTTTTAGCCTATTTACCTTTCAGAGAGAATGATATGAGCCTTCTTTAATTAATTGGTGATAGAAAACACTGAGCTCACTAAAGCTCTGTTTTCCTTCCACTGGAGTAAAGTTCTTAGAATTAATAAGGCCCTTTTGACCAAGATCATCCTAGAGAAGACATATTTCTATTATCGTACACCAGCTTGCTTTTGCATTCCCTGGAGTAGTGGAAAGACTGAAATTTATTGCAACCCATGAGAGATTTTGCCCTCTAGATTAAACTGTAGCTCTGAGCTTCTTTTAAGTTGCTAGGTGAGGGAAAAAAAATCTATTTTGATACTTGCTAAAAGTTATTTAAATTGGTATAGAGTACATGAAAATGATCTTATTGGACACTTAGGATTATGTTTTCATCTCTATAAAATGTTAACTACCTGTTTCTATTTTTTTTTGTAATCTAAGATTTGCTTTTGAAACCTGAGTAAAATGATATATTAGCTTCTGAACATCATTTAGTTACTTTCAGATACCATTGCTATTAATAGTATACATTTTTTGAAGAGCTAAATTTCTGTCACTTTAAATGGCTTTATTTTGTTTCTTTTTTGGAATTATAGTGCAATACAGAATGCGCCAAATCCTGGAGGTGGTGACCTACAGAAAGCAGGAAAGCTCTCTCCACTTAAAGTGCAGCCTAAGAAGCTTCCGTGCAGAGGCCAGACTACCTGCCGAGGATCTTGTGATTCTGGAGAACTAGGTCGAAACTCAGGAACATTTTCTTCGCAGATTGAGAATACACCCATCCTGTGTCCTTTTCATTTGCAACCAGTGCCTGAGTATGAAATTGTTTTTGTTGATATTTATTAGTGCCAGGTTAATTTGCAGTTAAGGAAATCACATTTATTCTCCTTCCCACTCAATTCCTATTACATTACCTTCATATAAAATCTGGGTTGCATTTTTATATGTGTTTCCTGTTTTACTGAAAGAAGCAAATTTAATTAACACGGTGGTCTCTAAATACTATTCTCTGTTTCTGTTCTTTAGGGAGCAAATCTTTCTTGTGATTTATCTGTAAATATATTTCATTTTTATGACTGATGCAGGCAGAAAAATGGAGTCTTATTTTAAATTGTAAATATTTTAGTGCATTTTGTACCATTTATATCCTCACTAGTCCTTCATATTTCTTTTGTGAATTCCCTATATGTATTTTTAGTATTTTTTTTTCCTACCAGGGGTTTCTTATTTTTTCCTATTGTATTTAAGAGAGCTATGTTAAGAATATAATTATTATCAAATCTAATAAGCCCTTTCAAATGACTGATTTCCTATATGGTACCATGGAAAGTATTAATAGTAAACATACCTAGAAAAGAATTTTATTCTTAGGATTTGGCTAGATTTTCTTATAGGCAATTTTTCAAAATAAGAAAAAGAATTCTGTGTCTTGAATTTTTATATACTATAAAGTTTCCAATCTTATTTTTAAGTGAGTTATGTTGTTTATCCCATGGTTGACAGACTCAGTTTTTTTTAATTTAGTAAAAATGACTTATACTATAGGTTTAAGAAATGTAACGCATTTAAGATTTAGAGTAGCTGAGAATAATATCCACTCTTATTTATTGTAAGTGCCAAATAAGACACTATTTCCTTTGTCTCTGAACTAGATTTTTCTAGTTCTAAAATTCGTGGCTCACTATTTTTGTAAAGCCTCAGGTGATAGTGACCTCATCATGTGCTCTTCCTTTCTAAGAATTTAGTATGATCTGTGAGTTCTTTATAATTGGAAAAGTGTAAAGTGCCTAGTGGTATATTTTTATTTCTAAAAATCCAATGTGGTGTAACATTTCCCTTCAATTTGACTCTAAATTACAAAGTATTAAGATAGGTTATATTATAGTCCCTGGCTATATGAAAATAATAACTCCTTTGTGTTCTTTAATGCATCAATGAAATATTAATTATAGACTTAAACAAGAAATTGAGGGGTAGAAAGGTGAGAACTTAACATTTGGCACTTGAAATTACTACCTGATTTGAAGTGAGGTTATGAGCTAATAAATGTTTGTATGATACTTGGTAGCTGTAAGTGCTATGGAAGGGTAGAATAATTGGGAGTGGCTCTTGAAAGCTGTGTTCCCTGAGGTCCTGAGAAAAATCGCATTAAGATGTGCTTAGCTTCAAAAGATCATTCAGCCATGAATTATTAAAGCAATCTTTGTTTAAAAAAAAAAAAGTTGACAATTAAACAACTATAATTATCTGGACCCTGGAAGACATGTATAATTTAGGTTATACTGACATTCTTGTTGACACTTAATCACCATCTGGCAGGGAAATTAACAACTTAAAGCTGTTTGAAATAATTTTTTAAAAATATCCCTTAGATAAAAATAGTTTTCTAAAATTGGTAGTATGTTTACTACTTAGAGGTGAGTTGTTTTTGTCTCTTACTTTAATTCATGTAAAATATATTTATAATCCATGTAAAGTAAACTACTACTTATACTTAAAATAGAGCCTTCCATCTGGGATGAGATGAATAAAAGGTTTTTGCCAGAAGCTCTTTTTAAACTATAAAATGATGTCGAGATGTTGTCAATCAACACTCATGTGGTTTAACTGGCATAAGAGTCAAGTGGGGAGAAAAGTACACTTTTTAATAAGCTACTACCCTCTATTTTTCTTGTATTGGAAAACCCATCAAAGCTTACCATTTTATTTTTATTAATGATTTTGTACAATTTTGCACACTGGTGTGAACGTGGCTTTCTTTTACTCAGTAGTAAAATAATAACTGCTTTCTATAACTTTCCAATATGTTATTTAAAGCAGAACTTGTTGAAAAAACAATCCTGAGAAGGCTAGTAAATTGGTCTTCCAAGGATTTTAAGAATATGCTTGTATATATTTGCACATAAGAATGATGACTTAGAAAGAAACAAGGCAAATCTTCTTTTGTAATACCTATATTTAATGCCACCTCTTCTTTCTTTTAGACCTGAAACAGTGTTGAAAAATCAAGAAGTAGAATTTGGCAGAAATCGGGAGAGGCTTCAATTTTTCAAGGTATAAATGATGCAGGGAAATTTTTATACTGGAATTTATAAAACATTGATAGGTACAATTTTTATATCTTTAGTGGTGTTTAAAGGCTTTTTAGTAGTAGAACTCTTTTGTTCCTTCACATGAAATCTTACTGGAAACCCCAGTGTATAAAGAAAGATGAAAATAGTGGCTCTAGTTTAAGAGCTTGGAAGACAAGCCTTTTGTACATTGGACCTTACTTTCTTCACATCCTAGAGAAACCTGAGAACATAGTTGACTACTGCCATTCATCTGGGCTATTTGAGCATTTTCATTTTTCCTAACTTTGTTTTAATAGCCTGCAAAATGAATATATTTAGTTTACATATCTGTATACTTGTTTTTAAGTATGTGATGTGAACTTTAATTTACCATATTGAACGTTGTTTAAAATATTTTTAGTGTCAATATTTATATCTTGTGAGCACAAATTCATATAAAATGCTAACAAATGTATTTCTTAAATTTAAACAAACTGCAGTGGAGTTCAAGAGTTTTTAAGAACGTAGCTGTAATCCCTCCTGGAACTGGAATGGCTCATCAAGTAAACTTAGAATATTTGTCAAGAGTGGTTTTTGAAGAAGAGGACCTCCTCTTTCCAGACAGTGTAGTTGGCACAGATTCACATATAACGATGGTGAATGGTTTGGGAATTCTGGGGTGGGGTAAGTAAATGACTAAAATATATTTAATTTCTTTGGGGGTGAGGATGTCAAGAACATTATTAAAAAACATAAATAATGGGTCTTTATGGCCTCTTTGAGGCTCCATTTTTTTCATCTATAATGGCAGCAACAGCAACAAAATCTTAATTCAAGGGTTTGTGAGCAGTGTGGTAAAAGAGGATTTATGAGTAGAGAAATGTGCACAGTGCACACCACTATTATTTGAGTAATTGAGTGATGATGATGTCTACAAAGGTTATCCCTTTATTTAAAGTCCTTCTGAGGCTTCTCCTGGCCGCCTTTATAACTACAAATTCCTTAGATTTTATATGTTCCTTTCACAACCTGATACCCCTTTGGCCATTCATCCACACCCATCTTAGAGACTGTTTATTTACCTGAGTGGGCTGTGTGTGCTCTTTTGTACCTCATGGCTTTGCATGGGTTCTTCTGGCAGAATGCATACTACTGACCATCTTTTTTAATGCTGAAATTTGGGGTTACTGTTAACTCCTTCAAGACTAACCTCAGGTGTCTTCTGAAAGCCTTAGCTCCCCTCAGTGAGTTAAATGTACCCCCACTCGGTACTTTTTACAGGTGTTATGATTGTTAATTTTCTTTCTTTCTTTTTGTGTGTGTGTGTGTGTGTGTGTGTGTGTGTGTGTGTGTGTGTGTGTGTCTTTCTTTTTCATTAGACTGAGCTGCTTGAGGTTGACAGAGACTAGGTTCTATTGTGTATCTTGGGCATAATACAGTGCCTAGCATAATAAATACAAAATGTTTACTGAATTTAATATAAAGATAAAATATCAGTTTTTTTCCAGCCTTTCAAATAGAGTCATCCTTTTGAGAAGGCTTGGGTTCAATGTCCACATTAATAGCAATGTAACACAACTCTATGTAAGATACTATGTAAGACAAGCTTGTGAAACATCTAGAGATGTAGATGTTACAAAGATAACTTAAATTACCTTTAAATACACTGTGCTAATATACCTGTCTTTATTACTCTAGGGGTTGGAGGCATTGAAACAGAAGCAGTTATGCTTGGTTTGCCAGTTTCTCTTACTTTACCAGAGGTGGTTGGATGTGAGTTAACTGGGTCATCAAATGCTTTTGTTACATCCATAGATGTTGTTCTTGGCATTACAAAGGTAAGTTAAAGTCATGGTAGGTGTATGACTTAGTGGACATTATGTAAGTGGAGGAGCCTCATGAAAGCAAGGATTTTGGTTCATTACTGCATCCTCAGGTCTCTGACAGTATTAGCCATGTCATATAGTTATCATCATAATAATAACAGTAAACATAACAATTGCTTTGTACTAGTAAATACAAAAAATGTGTCGTGTCATTATTCCTCATAACAAGTCTGTGGTATAGGTACTATTACTGTCCTTATTTTAATTCTGAGAAAATTGAGACACAAGTTTAATGACTTAACCAGAGGGTCATAGGGCTAAATCGTATGTTGGGTTCTTGAGTCCTTGCTCTTAACCATTATGCCTTATCAATGCCTTGTTACCTCAGTAAATACTTGTTGACTAAATTAATTTTAAATATCATATTTAATTTAGCAAAGGTTGATTCTTTCTCCTTTCATCGAAGTATTTGCCCATTAGAAACCACTACTAGATAATGTTTTCAAAAATATAGACTGTAGAAATGTGGTATGTCAAATTTTTCTATTGCTGCTTTAATATATCTTTGAAGTATTATGTAGAAACTTTTTCTCTGAATTTTAAAAAATTGGCTGCATGCCTATAATACGTAGACTGAGCTGCTTGAACATATCAATACATATGCTCAAGGGTTTCCTAGTGAACAGTTATTTGTAACTCTCTTCCAAATTTCTGGTTTTCACTAACTTTATTTTAAAGATTAAGTCGCATTTTGTTGGTTGGAAGTACTTGGAAAGTGTTTCACGTATTCCAATTTAGATCCCAGCATCTCAGTATTTTTGGTTAGATTATTGGTCTGAAGGCTTTCAGGGTACTCTACAGGGTAAGAAAATGATAATACCTCCCACAGCATTCAGTATTGATCCTTCTTACCTAATTAGAAAAAAATTGGCATCTTAAAGAAATGATTGATTCAGTGTATGATACCAAAAGATGAAGAAGTTAAATTGGGAATTGCAGGATTATTCCTAAAGGAAAAGGAATATCCTGTTATGTTTTTAGAGAAATCAGTTCGTTTCTTCAAACATCTTGAAAATTAATGCTGCTTTTTAAATTTCTCTCACTTTGTTTTTCCTTAACAACATTACTGTTTTTGACATTTTAGCTTATTGTTACAAAAAATTATGTATGTTTGCATTTATTGAATATATTATTGCTTCTTTTTTGAGGTCCTGTTCTATTTGTGATCTTTATAGAATTAATCATATATTGTTTTCCAAAATATTGTGGTATGTCATTAATTTGATAAAAACAGCATTTGACTTTTGGCGTATCTAATCTGTATTTCTCTCAGCTTCAAAACTATAACCATAAATATAAAGAAATATCTTTGAGTTTCTATATCTATAAAAAGAGTTAAAAATTTAAGTACTACCTAGCAGCTCTGAAATGTTAGGACTTAGTATTATTCATAGATTGAGAGTAGTTTCACTCTTATTCACCTCCCTAGGCACTTACCCAATACCCATTTTTCAACTTAGAAAAGATGAGTAGCTATTTGGGTTACTCGATAGTAAATAAAAAAAATGATTTTAAAAGGAAATAAGTTTGAAACGTGTTAAAAATGCTAACAAATTGGAAATTACCTGTAATTATTGTTGCTGTAAATATTTGGGCCAGGAGTTGTAATTTGAAGAATTTTTTTAGCTAATATATAATTTTTATTTAAATATACAATTTCTTCGGGTATATTAGTATTTCATTAAGTCTAAGATGCCACCAGTGGTTAAAATCACCACTCTTTAATGTACTGCTAAGACAGAATAAGGACTGTTGGCTAAACGGATATACCATTGAGTCTAAGGTGTTTTCTGATTTCAGAGACAGTAAAACGTGAATCATAGCCATCTTGAGCTTTCAGGCCCTTCTTTCCTTCCTTCCTCCCATCCCTTTTCCCTTCCCCTTTTCCTTTCCTTTCCCTCCCCCCTCCCCCTTCCCCCTTCCCCCTTCAACTGATAAACAGTGACATTGGACCACTCTCTTGTTGAATATTTATCTTAAAATACTTGCGAAACCAGAATGGGTTGATGTTTAATAAGAGCATTTTCCTTCACCATTACCAGTGTTTGTTAAAAATTAGACTTTATAGTTTTCAGGAAGTCCATGCTAATCTTGTCATTGCTGATTTTGTGTGTGTTTCTATGTATCTCTTTATGTAGCACCTCAGGCAAGTAGGAGTGGCTGGAAAGTTTGTTGAATTTTTTGGAAGTGGAGTTTCACAATTATCTATAGTTGATCGAACTACAATAGCAAACATGTGTCCAGAATATGGTGCTATCCTCAGCTTTTTCCCTGTTGACAATGTGACACTAAAACATTTAGAACATACAGGTAAGAAGATAAAAGATCATTAAAATAAATGTGTTACATTTCCAATGTATCTGCCTAACAATATTTTATAATAAATTACTGCCTTATACATGTTATTTAGTATTTGTGAAATTATCTTCTTTTTAAACAATGGCTCTCCAACTGTATCAGATATAATGATGGATACCTCCACCCTTTCTTAAGGATCAGGTTACAGTTTAATGGAAGTCAGCCTTGAACATATTCAGAGCCATTTCCTTTCACATCCAGGAGTAGAAGAGCTGCCAGACAAAAGGACTTTGGAATCACTGTTCTATCTAAAGAACAAGAAGCACATAATTTTGTAAAAAGCAGCATAGGGCTGCAAGTTCCAAACCTTTTTATAGCCTGATTAATAAGAACCTTGATCTTCTCTTGATTGTTTAACTTAAAATAGAAAGTACCTGCAAAACTAGAATGTGTTGATATTTCATAAGGTGTTTAATCATAGATATTTGGGGGGGATATATTCTAGTATTATTCATTTTGGGGACAGATTATTATAAGTTAATGAATCAAATGGCAAAGTGATTAACTGGTCATATGGAAGCCTGGAGGGAATGGTCCCCATAAAATGCAAAACTTCTGAATTTTGGTTGGTAGAACATTCAAGAGAGAAATGGTTAGAGGTACTTTATTCCTCACATATTTACCTGAGTTAAAGTATTAGTGACCTGTTACTATGTAACAAATAATCCTAAAATTTAGTGGCTTATAACAGCAATAATTATTGCCTCACAGTTTCAGTGATTCAGTAATTCAGACAGGGCACAGTGGGGACAGCTTGTTTCTGCTTCGTGAAGCCTGGGCCTCAACTGCAAGATTTGAAAGCTAATGCCTGCAATCCTGAAGGATTGTTCCACTCACTTGTCTGATAGTGAATGTGTGCTGTCAGCTGGGGACTTGGCTAGGGCTTTCAAGCAGAACACCCACATGTGGCTTCTCCATGTAGCTTTTCTCAGCTGGTGGATTCTCAGGAGTAAGGGGAGTGAGAAAGAGAAATGTAAATAAATATACAAGTAATATTTGTTTCTTGCTCATCACTGGAATTCAGGACCTTTTCCCCTACAGATTTCAAAATTCTTACTGGATTTTGCTTTGTTTGTCTTTTTTTTTTTTTTTTTTAGGTTTTGACAAAGCCAAACTCGAGTCAATGGAAACATACCTTAAAGCTGTGAAATTGTTTCGAAATGATCAGAATTCTTCAGGAGAACCTGAATACTCCCAGGTATATGAAAATTAAGCCATCTAGTAGTAGTTAAGAGTGTAAATTCTGGAGCCTGACCAACTAGGTTTGAATCCCAGCTCTGAGGCTTATTAACTACATAACCTTTGGCAATTTATTTAGCCTTTCCACCTGAGTTTTTTCATCTCTTAAATGTGACAGTCATATATAAACCATAGGATTCTTAGATTAAATACAAATACATAGGACAGTTCCAGACACATAGTAAGTGCTTAATAAGGGATAGTTATTATTTAAGAAATGCATTTGTAGCCCAGTCCTTTTATTCATTAATTTTACATTTTTATTGTGAATTTTGTAACATTTTATGAAGTCTGATTTTTTAGTGTTTAAAACATAATATTAACTCTTAATTCTCGCTCTAATTTTTTCCTACTTCCTCTCCCAAAATAATTTTGATTATGTCTATATGTGGTTTATGACTATATTTTGCAGAATTTAACTGTTAAGGAGATACCCTGTTATGTGGTCATAAATGTTAGTTTTAAAATTATTTTAGGGCCAGGCGCGGTGGCTCACGCCTGTAATCCTAGCACTTTGGGAGGCCAAGGCCGGAGGATTGCTTCAGCTCAGGAGTTCGAGACCAGCCTGAGCAGGAGCGAGACCCGTCTCTACTATAAATAGAAAGAAATTAGCCGAACAACTAAAAATAGAAAAACTTAGCTGAGTGTGGTGGCACATGCCTGTAGTCCCAGTTACTTTGGAGGCTGAGGCAGGAGGATTGCTTGAGCCCAGGAGTTTAAGGTTGCTGTGAGCTAGGCTGATGCCATGGCACTCTAGCCCAGGCAACAGAGTGAGACTCTGTCTCAAAAAAAATAAAATATAATAATTTTAGCAAATATTTCTCATTTGTTGGAAATTTATATTGAAATAGGCAGAAATCACCTTCAGGAAAATTTTAATTTTAATAAAATTCATTTTCTAGGAGTGTGTCAAGGATCTATAACTTGGTCTTATCATGGGTTTGGTTAACAGTTAAGCTATTTTCTGTGGGGAAATCTGTTCTCTTGCCCAGCATTGTTTTTTCTTCATAGTGTGTTCCTAGCTGACATTATCTGTTAATTGGTGTACTTGTTTGTCTTTTCTCCACTAGAAAACAAGTAAGCTCCATGCAGACAGGAACTTTGTTTTGTTGGGTATTATATCCCCAGCTCCTAGAACAGTGCCTGGCATATAGTAAATATTCAGTAAATGTGTTAGGTGAATAAACGAATACCTATAGATATATTGAAGAGCTAGTATAGAACCATAGGAATTGGATTTGTGTGACACTTTTACTTCTCTGATCATTTTCTGATTGCTTTCACCTCTATTGAATCTAGTGCTTTGTCCACATTTTTAAAAAAGACATATTGAAAAGAATAAGAAAAATTAGATGGAAAAACACTAGTGGTAGAATAAAATGGAATAAATTTGCCTATTAAAAAAACCTGACTGTATTAAGAAATAACACAGGCCGGGCGCGGTGGCTCACGCCTGTAATCGTAGCTCTCTGGGAGGCCGAGGTGGGCGGATCGTTTGAGCTCAGGAGTTCGAGACCAGCCTGAGCAAGAACGAGACCCCATCTCTACTATAAATGAAAAGAAATTAATTGGCCAACTAATATATATAGAAAAAATAATTAGCCGGGCATGGTGGCGCATGCCTATAGTCCCAGTTGCTTGGGAGGCTGAGGCAGCAGGATTGCTTGAGCCCAGGAGTTTGAGGTTGCTGTGAGCTAGGCTGACGCCACGGCACTCACTCTAGCCTGGGCAATAAAGTGAGACTCTGTCTCAAAAAAAAATAAAAAAAATAGATAAATAAAACAAAAATCATCAGGACATGGATTTCAAGAGAAACTCCTTAAGTGCATTCTTAAGGGCAAAGACTAGCATCAGCTGAATCCATTAAATGAAAGTGTAAGAAAAGTAGTTAGGATCAGTCTGAATAAACATGCCTGTTAAATAATAATGAAAACTATAGTGAAGGGAAAGTTTCAGATTGGCTATAGCCACATAAAATTCACAAAAGAAATAGTAGAAATAGCAGAAGAAATAAATAGAAACCTAGTTGGGAAGTGGGATTTTAACAAAATATGATTTCTTAACCAAGTGATAAAAGCCTGGTCTGCAGGAGTCTGGCCAGCAAGACTTCTAGAACCAGGAAGAGAAACCTCTTTCTGCTGTGTCCCTCCAGCACTCTCTGTTGACCAGGCTTCACATCATGCAGGATGAGAAAGGAGAAGTGCTTATTAACCGTTTACCTCCATGATCACGGAGCAGGCAAGGAAAGGTGAATTTGATGCTCAGAGCAGTAAGTTGATAGCTGGCATCGGCATCTACTTTATCATTGGACATTTGTTAAGACTGTTTATCTCTGTGGGAAAAAACACACTTGGGAAACCAGAGATGTTATGTAGAGAATACAATTAGTATTGGTTATATACTGATCCACTAGTCTTGATTTTAGCAAATTTTTCATGTTATAGTTCATAAATTTAAATGGGCTTGTTTTAAAATCCTTATTTTCACTATTAAAACAGATTGCATTAAAATAAATGAGTATACTCATTTGGCCTCAGATAGTTATGCTTAAATTGGAATTTGTACTTAGAAACTCTAGTTTCCTTCTCTTCCTCTTCTCTCTCATTTCCTAGGTGATCCAGATTAATCTGAATTCAATAGTTCCATCGGTCAGTGGTCCTAAAAGACCTCAGGATAGAGTTGCTGTGACAGATATGAAAAGTGATTTCCAGGCTTGCTTAAATGAAAAGGTAGGTTTCTTTATTGCTATCCTTATTTGTCAGTATGCTTTGTGTTAAGTAATAAAGAACCAACAAGGTGACCCATTAACTCAATCCACAGCTATATTTTTATATATTATGGCACACACCAGCAGCCCCCTTATTTTCCTTCTGATGTTCAAGTCAGTCATTTGGTGAGTTATTTCCACTTCTAGTGTGAGAATCAGAGGTTGATTGTGTCCGTTTAAGTTAAAAAATATAAACTAATTAAAATTAAATAAAATTTAAAATTGAGTTTCTTAGTCACAGTAGACTCATTTCAGGTTCTGAATAGAAACATGTGTCTATGGCTCTTGTATTGAACAGAACAGATATTGAATACTTACACCATCACAGAAAGTTTTATTAAATAAGCACCGTTCTGGTCTTTTGTAATTTCCTAGACTAGGAAAAAAACTATGACACTGTAATTACTCTTATAAAAATTGGTAAAATGTAACTGAGCAGTAAAAGATCTGTTTGGATTTTGGGGGTTTGTATTTTCTGTCTGAGAATCATGGTGTCAGTCTTGTTACTTTCTCTGTTCTATGATGAGAACTAGTAGTTGCCCTTCTTTTCACAGCCATTTTATGATTTGACTCTTTATTTGGAAAATGTTAAACTTGTACAGAAAGAAAATAGTGTAATGAATTGCCATATAGCTGTCATCCAGCATCAATAATTACCAACTCATAGCCTATTATGTTTCATCTGTACTGCACTGACACACATAGGATCATTTTGGAGCAAATCTTGAGGGCTATTTTTAATAGAAAAGTTTGTATCATCTCTTGAGAATTACTGTAAGTAGAAATGAATAAAAGACAACAAATCCAAATAAGATCCAGACTCTGGATAATTGACTGAACTCACTTGGAATATAAAAGTTTTGTTTGTGAACGCTACCAGACTCCTATTGTAACTATTCAAATTCATGCTTTAGCTAAATTACAATTATTGATTGTTACAGGCCTTCAGCATTACTCGCAGTTGGATTTTTTTTTTTTTTTTTGGAGACAGAGTCTCACTCTGTTGCCCAGGCTAAAGTGCCATGGCGTCAGCCTAACTCACAGCAACCGCAAACTCCTGAGCTTAAGCAATCCTTCTGCCTCAGCCTCCCGAGTAGCTGGGACTACGGGCATGTGCCACCATGTCCTCCTAATTTTTATCTATGTATATTTTTAGTTGTCCAGCTAATTTATTTTTAGTAGAGACGGGGTCTTGCACTTGTTCAGGCTGGTCTCAAACTTCTGACCTCAAGTGATCCTCCTACCTCGGCCTCCCAGAGTGCTAGGATTACAGGCGTGAGCCACCACACCTGGCCCAGAGTTGGAATTTTGAATGTTAAATCATCAGTGCCAAGTGTTTGTTGTATTTCTACCAGATTTTTTTTGTATACTTAGCCAGAATATTTAGTTTATATTTATGTGCAAATTTGTATAGGTGGGATTTAAAGGCTTCCAAATTGCAGCTGAAAAACAAAATGATATCGTGTCTATTCATTATGAAGGAAGTCAATACAAGCTGTCTCATGGATCAGTGGTCATTGCTGCAGTTATCAGTTGTACCAATAATTGTAATCCATCTGTCATGCTTGCTGCAGGTAGGTTGTGGTTTATCGCCATACATTTTTTCCCCTAAATTATGATATGCTTTCTGTTTTATTCACTTTCTGTTTCTTAAATTATGCATGAGTATCAGTAACTAACATTTGATATTGAGAGACTTTCTAAGATTTTTATTAGGTCTTAAGTTTGATTTATGTTACTAATTTTGTTTTTATTACATAGAAGATAATTTTTTTATTATAACTTACATGTCTATTAATTTTAGGTCACATGTGCTTCTGTTAATTTAGAAGTGTGTATAGTTAATTAGCAGGTATTTCTTGATTATCTACTAGAAGTTAACGATAACTGTGCTAGATTTCATTGAGAGTTATAAAAGAAGTAAAAAATCATTGTATTGACAAAGATTGTAAATGAAATCTATTTATATACACATTGGAACAATTCATTAGTTGTATAAAATCATATATAGTAAGTGTTAAATTGCCCTTAGTTTAGTGTGATTATGGCATTAAGAAATGGTTCGCTTATATGTGCATCCTTATTTTCCGTTTGTGTGAATGATGCAATGATGTCAATCTGTCCCTTATTAATTTACAACATAAAGGCTGCTATATTTACTATATTTTTAAATTTATTTTAAATGAAGCAAATCACTAGATAAAATGGACAAAATAATGACAGTAAATTTGTAAATTTGGACTTTCGTTCCAGTCTGAATTGGAGACCTATTTATTATTGATAAATAGACCTTTTTCACCTACTACTTTAGTATGAGTGAAAGAAGGAAAGAAACATTGCCATAAAAAAATCATTGTTTGTTGACTGTGTAGGTCTTTTGGCTAAAAAGGCTGTTGAAGCTGGTCTGCGTGTTAAACCTTATATAAGAACAAGTTTATCTCCAGGCAGTGGGATGGTTACACATTACCTCAGTTCAAGTGGAGTATTACCATACCTTAGTAAGCTTGGGTGAGTGACAGTTATTATTTTTATTGACATTGTATTCAGTAAGTATTGACGCTGTTTATTGGGGCCTTTCCTATATAAAGAGAAGATAGAAAAAATATGCTTTAGCTATATTTGTTACCTTGCTATTGTCACACAATCTTTGAGGCCCTATCGTTCAGCAAATATTTATTGGGTATATCTAGTGAGCAAGGTGCTACTTAGTTGGTGCTCAGTAGTAAAATAAGTAAAACCAAGTAATAGTGACAGACAGTAAAAGAGATGGTACCAAGTAGTACATAATTTTCATGAGTTGTGTAGATCAGTTGAGAAAAGAATGAAATCTTATAGATTGTATTTATTGAGTAAATTATCTTAATTGAGGTTTTGTGAGGTATTAGATCTATAAAACATAGTTTAAGTTGTCCCTGGACTTTGAAGAAAACAACTTTCATATTTTTATGTAATCAAAAATAATAATTGATGTTAGTTGTGTTTTAAGTGTATTTTTGGATTATCTTACATATGTCATCAATTCCTTTGCAAAACTGATAAATTTTAGATTATTTGCTTTTAGGACAGCATCTGAAAGTGATTTAGAGGATTATACCTCATCTTTTAGTTATATCATCTTGGAATCATAGTCAGAGACTATTCTTGGGTTTAATTGCTTGAGAATCAAAAGATTTACTCCTATCAGGGTACCCAGTTACAATGCTTCTTTTGGGTCTTTTGGTCAGATTATTATATAGTCAGATTGTTTTGATACTTTACAGTTTAAATCCATTTGAATGGAAGTCCAATATCAGTTTTTTAAAAGGTCATCTTACATTCCTAGCAAGTAGTATTTGAGGAATTTTCTTGTGCAGTGTATGATAGGTACTATTGAACTAACAGGAAATGTCCTAAATGTCAGGGCTCTCTGAAAGGTTTGTATTCACTACAAATAGCATGCCTGAGAGTTAGACTTGCTAAAATGTGAAAATGAATGTATCGATGAAGGTTAATCCATGTGTCATGAATATTCTTTTAAGTAACCTTATTGCAATGATGGAAGTAAAAGAAAAAATTTGTCCTTTCTTTATAAATGTTGTGATGTGCCATCCAATCACATTTATTTTTTGAAATGCAGATTTGAAGTGGTTGGCTATGGATGTTCAACATGTGTGGGAAATACAGCACCCTTATCAGAAGCAGTGTTAAGTGCAGTAAAACAGGTAAAATGTGTGGAGCAGCAAGGCATCTAAATTTTCTTAATTATGTTTTATTAAATTATAGAAAATATATATTGATGTATTTATATTTCCTAAGTCTACCTCTTGGGAAGAGTAACTTGTAAATGTTAAAATGATTCAAAGAATTATTTCTAGATCCTTGAAATAATTCCTTAATAATGTAAGGAATTAGTTTTTGGATTTTGTTTTTTAGTTTATTTACAGGATTGATAGTTCTATTTTTTTTATTTTTATTTTTTTTGAGACAGATTCTCACTCCGTTGCCTGGGCTAGAGTGCTGTGGCGTCAGCCTAGCTCACAGCAACCTCAAACTCCTGGGCTCAAGCAATCCTTTTGTCTCAGCCTCCTGAATAGCTGGGACTACAGGCATGCACCACCATGCCTGGCTAAGTTTTTCTATATATATATTTTAGTTGGCCAATTAATTTCTTTTTATTTTTAGTAGAGACGGGGTCTTACTCTTGCTCAGGCTGGTTTTGAACTCCTGACCTTGAGCGATCCACCCGCCTCGGCCTCCCAGAGTGCTAGGATTACAGGCATAAGCCACCATGCCCGGTCATGATAGTTCTATATCTAAAAATTAGTAATGTGATTTTTGATTGTCTAGTCCTCAGAGTAATATTTGATATTGCTTATATATGATCATCCAAATTTATACCATCTCTTGGATTGAACATATTTATGTGTGTGTGTTTTTTTTCAGGGTGATTTGGTTACCTGTGGAGTTTTATCTGGAAACAAAAATTTTGAAGGTCGCCTTTGTGATTGTGTTCGTGCCAATTATCTTGCCTCTCCACCCTTAGTGGTAGCTTATGCCATTGCAGGCACAGTGAATATAGATTTCCAGACAGAGCCTTTAGGTATCTTTTCCTTTACTTATATGTGTACCTACACACACTTTTTCCCTCAGAAGTTGCTATATTTTTTAACTATTTCTTAGACCATCCAGTGTTTGAATTATTTCTGGAAAACTTGTGATAACGCATAGTTATTAATTTCTCTGTTCGTGTGAAGAAAATAAAATGCAAGTAATTAGTTCTTCCAGCTGCTTAAGCCTGAAGCATCCTGTTGTTGAATAATTTACTTGGTTTCTATGGTATGTCTTTGAAAAGTTGTGAACATTATGAAGGAGTTATTTTTATACCGAATATCACATTCAAATTTTTTAACCAGGTACTGACCCTGCTGGCAAAAACATTTACCTGAATGACATTTGGCCTAGTCGAGAAGAAGTTCATCAGGTAGAAGAAGAATATGTTATACTATCCATGTTTAAAACATTAAAAGAGAAAATAGAGGTAAGAGTCTTACTTGTTTCTTTAGTAATTTAATCAAGTTGTGGTGTTCTTTTATTTCATGCATCTTTCTGAATAGAGTAAAAATAAAAATTATACTACTTTGCACAGGTTTTTTTAATGAGTAATAGTCATTTTATATTTGGAATCTGTAATTACAAAGGAATGGCTTAGAGTGTTACAATTGATTTTATTTACTTATTGGAAGTGTATAGCAAGCACTTATATATTTGGCATCCTGAATGTGGGTACACTTCATAGAAACTGCCCTTATTTGTCACTCCCATTCAGATGGTTCCAAATTTGAAAGAAATGAGAGCAAACAATGTCCTAGCCATTTCCTTACCTTTGTGGAACAACCAGTGATGTCTGAAGCATCTTTCCAGAGATGTTTTTATGCACATACAGGGAAATACATGTGTTTTTAAGAACAGACAATATAAATATGAGGGGAGAAAAGGTATTTAGCAAATATTTATTGAATCCCTTCAAGGGGTTTGGAATACATCAATGAACAAAACAAAATTCTAATGGAGAAAGGCAGACAATGAACTGTAAAGAGAATTAAGTAAATTATATAATATTTGTTATTTGTTAAAAAGTAATAAGTACTATAGAAAAAATAGATAAGGGTAAAGAGGATCAATTGTGTAAAATTTGGGGAGCAGATTGAAGTTTTATATAGGGTAGGTGAAAAGATGATATTTGAGCAAAGTTTTGAAGGAAGTGAATGAGTTAGCCATGTATCTGAGCAAAGGGCAGGTCTTTCCAGGTAGAGGGGACAATCAGGGTAGAGGCCTTAAGGAGGGAACCTTACAGAGGGCAGTGTGACTAGAGCACAGTGAATAAGGATGATAGTAGGAAGTAATGTCAGAGAGAAGATGGAAGCCCAGTTCACCTAGGGAATTTTGGGCTATTGTAAGAACTGGCTTGGCCAGGCTCACACCTGTAAGTAATCTCAGCACTTCGAGAGGTCAGGGCCAGGAGGATCGCTTGAGGCCATGCGTTCAGACCAGCCTGGGGAACATAGTGAGACCCTGTCTCTACGACAAAAAAAATTAACCAGGCATGGTGATGTGTAGCTGTAGTAGTCCCAGCTACTCGGGAGGCTGAGGCTGAAGGATTGTTTAAGCTCAAGTTCAAGGCTGCAGTGAGCTATGACTGTGCTACTATGCTCTAGCCTGGGCAACAGAGCAAGAGCCTGTCTCTTAAGAAAAATAAAAAACAATTCTATACACTGAGTAGGGTGAAAAGGGGAGTCATTGGAAGACCAGTTGCAGCAGTCCAAAGTAAAAGATGTTGATGGGATGTACCATTGGGGTAGCAGTGGGGGTGGTGAGAAATGGTAACAATTTTGGATGTAGTTTGAAGGCAGTGATGTGGGACAAATATATTAAAAAAGCAGAGGTTTTTCTCCACGATAAAATTCTTAAAAATTAACCGCATACCCTACACATGTTTAAAACTCTTTAGCAACATATATAAATCTTTCTGAATTCTTTAGCTTTTGGGCCTCTGTAAAGACTTTATGTTCAGTTTATATTGAAACTTTTTTTTTTGAGACAGAGTCTTGCTTTGTTGCCCAGGCTAGAGTGAGTGCCGTGGCGTCAGCCTAGCTCACAGCAACTTCAAACTCCTGGGCTCAAGCGATCCTCCTGCCTCAGCCTCCCGAGTAGCTGGACTACAGGCATGCACCACCATGCCCAGCTAATTTTTTCTATATATATTAGTTAGCCAATTAATTTCTTTCTATTTAGAGTAGATGGAGTCTCGCTCTTGCTCAGGCTGACCTCAAGTAATCTGCCCACCTTGGCCTCCCAGAGTGCTAGGATTACAGGTGCGAGCCTGCGCCTGGCCGAGTTTATATTGAAACTTACCTCTTAGGGTGTTCCTGAAGATCTAGTGTTTTGGAATTTGATGAACAGATCTTTAATTATTCTGTCCAAACATGTCACTGTTTTATAGGATATACTCTTTTAGCTTTCTTTCTGTATGGATTAGCCCCTTTTTATTTCATTCTGACCTATATACTATTTTATTCCCTCGATCATTTTTATAAGCCTCTTTTTCTGAGTTCTTTTTATCTTTCTTTTGGGTCAACCAAAACCATGTTCACAGATGGGAAATAAACGGTGGAATTCCTTAGAAGCACCAGATTCAGTTTTGTTTCCGTGGGACTTAAAATCTACTTATATCAGATGTCCTTCATTTTTTGATAAACTTGTAAGTACTGTTTTACTATCTGATCTTTTAAAGATTTTTATAAACTCAGTGATCTTGTGAAGCGTTAAATGCCTTAAACTTTTACCTTTTAGACCAAAGAGCCAGTTGCACTCAAGCCTATTGAAAATGCCCATGTCTTACTATATTTGGGAGACTCTGTCACGACAGATCATATATCACCTGCTGGAAGTATCGCGAGGAATAGTGCTGCCGCTAAGTATTTGACAAACAGAGGGTATGTGTACATGGCTTTAGAGTGTTTTTGTTTTGTCTTCTGTCTCACTGATTAAGAGGCTTCAATTGGTCATGTTCTTTTATCCAGTAAATACATGCTATCATAGTTGTCTGATTGTTATTGTATTTGACTTAAGCAAGAACTGGGGGTTACCTATTGTACCTTTGCTTATAACTTTAGAAATTGAAGTATCTGTTTTAAATTGAGACTATAAAATTAATAGTCTATATAAACAACTGATCAGAAATAAAATTTTTCTTTTTCAGTGCTCCTTTGTTGAAAAGTCAGCTTGGTTTGACCTACCAAATGAAGCCTGATCATTTGGTTCTAACCAGCTTCCCATTATTAGAGTATAGAATCTAAATGTGTATTTTATGAGCTATAAAATGTACATGCATTAGCTAGGATTGATGTGTATCAAACCAAAAGACAGTAAATTTCTGCTTCTTGAATGTAAAATTTTACAGGAACAATAAATGTGAATATAAAGGGCATTTATATTGAAAATATCTAAAACTAGGCAGATTTTATTTTATTTATACATGATTAATAAAGTAGAATTGTTTCCTTAACAGTGGACTGTTTTGACACCAGAGACAAAGTTTTGCAAAAAGCAGAAGTTGCAGTACTATTGCCTGATTAGCTTTTGGGTGCTTATTTGATGCTTGAACAATTCAAATGAAAAGATTTTTCACTGAGATGTTTTATAAATATCAGTGCTATGTAGCTTGGTTTGACATGTAATAATGTATAGCTTTACTCAAGATCCAACTTGAATTTGTTACTGTTTAAAGATGGGACATGTCGAGCATCAAGAAGAATAACTGGAAGGGATTGAAACATAAAGTATATTTACATTCATGAGTTCATAAATGATATTAAAAGAAAAAACACAAAAATCATCATATTAATTACTTTCAGAAAATGATAGGGAACCAGCTCATTATTTTGAAAACTGGTAAACAATCAAATCTTTGTTTCTAGCTTTTCTTCTATGGGATGTATTTCAGTATAACCAAATCCTTGATGAAGAAGTTTTCCACCTAAAAAATGAAGAAGAAATTATTGAATTAGGGAATCACCATTTTACAATCTCTAATAAAATCATCAGTCTAGACCATGATGATCAATCGCTGATAATATTCCAGCAAAAGACAGTTGAATGTCATGTGCTTCCTGAGGGAAGTACATACAACCTATGAAACATTATTGCCAAAAAATAAAAACTCTAATCTTACCAAGCCACTGGATCTGACATCTGGTTTATAAGACACACAGAAGACAGAAGAGCATGCTAAATGATACCATGGGGTGCAGCAAACAAACTCTATTGCAGATATAGAAAGCCGCATAACAGATGACCTGGTTTCTTCAGACAAAGTACAAGCGGGTGGGAGGAGAGGGAAGATGCACAGTTGTCCCTTGGTGTGTGTAGTGGGTTGGTTCTGGGACCAACTGCATATAGCCAAATCCATGCATATTCAAGTCCTGTGGTAGGTCCTGCAGAATCCACGTATATGAAAAGTTAAACCTCAGTATATGTGAATTTCGGCATCCCACAAATACTGTATATTCGATCCACGTTCAACTAAAAATCCACATATAAGTCAACCCTCGCAGTTTAAACCTGTGTTGTTCAAGGGTCAGCTATAGATTAAAAGAGACTTTACGGCTGGGCGTGGTGGCTCATGCCTATAATCCTAGCACTCTGGGAGGCTGAGGTGGGTGGATCAGTCAAGGTCAGGAGTTCAAGACCAGCCTGAGCAAGAGTGAGACCCCATCTCTACTGAAAATAGAAAGAAATTAGCTGGAAAACTAAAAATATATAGAAAAAATTAGCTGGGCATGGTGGTGCATGCCTGTAGTCCCAGCCACTCGGGAGGGTGAGGCAGAAGGATTGCTTGAGCCCAGGAGTTTGAGGTTGCTGTGAGCTAGCCCGATGCCATGGCACTCTAGCCCAGGCAACCTACCAAGACTCTTGTCTCAGAAAAAAAAAAAGACTTTAGATCAACCGAATGCATTTATGAACTGCATTTGAACCCTGATTTGAACAAAGCAACTTAAAAAAAAAGTATAATGGGGAAAAATCAGGGACATTTGAATATTGACTACCTGATAGGAAGAAATTATTATGTGGTTTTTTAATATGGATACATAAAGATGGTGGGTTTTATATGTTTGTTTATTTAAGGCAGAGCTTTTGCTCTGTTTCCCATGCTGGAGTGCAGTGGCGTCATCATAGCTCACTGCAGCCTCAAAACTCTGGGCTCAAACGATCCTCCTGCTTCAGCCTCCCAAGTAGCTGGGACTACAGGCGAGGTGTGTGCCACCATGCCCAGCTAATTTTTTTCTATTTTTAGTAGAGATTGGGTCTTGCTCTTGCTCAAACTAGTCTCGAACTCCTTAGCTCAAGCAATCCTCCTGCTTCGGCCTCCCAGAGTGCTAGGATTACAGACATGAGTCACTGTGCCCGGCCCAAAGATGGTATAAAGAGTCTATGGAAAAGGCCAGGCACAGTGGCTCATGCTTGTAATCCCAATCTGAGATCAGCATGGGCAATAAAGTAAGACCCTGTCTCTCCCCCCCTAAAAAAGAGTCTATCTTTTAGAGAAACATCCTGAAATATATACACTTATAATGTATCTGAGCTTTGCTTCAAAATAATCTAATGGAGGTGACTGTAGAAGAAACAAAGAGTCCATGAGTTGAATTATTATTGCTTGGTGATGGGTGCATGGACATTCACTGTTCTGTTTTTACTTTTGTACATGCTTGAAATTTTACCTAATAAAAAAGATGTTTTTGAATAAGTTTTATAATTCAATAATATGTCATTATTTTCCATCTGGAATGAAAACTGACCTTCCATAACTTTCTTATAGCCTTACCCCTCGAGAATTCAACTCTTACGGAGCCCGAAGAGGTAATGATGCTGTGATGACAAGAGGTACTTTTGCAAATATCAAGCTTTTTAATAAGTTTATTGGAAAGCCAGCTCCCAAAACAATTCATTTTCCATCAGGACAGTCGGTAAGGATGTATACAAAGTGTTTAGGCAATTGTTAACTGGATCAAAATTTTGTATTAAAGATTTTTGTGTTTGTTTTAATCTACAGCTAGATGTATTTGAGGCTGCAGAGCTATACCAGAAAGAAGGTATCCCGCTGATTATTTTAGCAGGAAAAAAATATGGTTCAGGAAACTCAAGAGACTGGGCTGCCAAAGGACCATATTTACTGGTATTGATTCTTAAAATTTATCGTCTTAAGCTTCAAAGGGTTTTATGTATTCCCTTTGGTCAGTAATATCCTGTCAAAGTTTATTTTGCTTATTTGGATTTTTTAATGCTTATTTGAAGTTTTTTTCAGTGATCTTAGATAATATTTTGTATTCATCTAGTTAGTTGCATGAATCTTTAATTTCTCCTTTAAAATGCAAATATTCTGAGAACTTATAGAAATAAGCCAAATTCTTAACCTTCTGAGATATTAATTATAGGTATAGATTCTTCTTATTTTGAAAATTTATTTAGTCTCTGTTTTTTATGTTGGAGGCTTTCCTTATATAATGGGTGATCCTTGGCTGCCCATTTAGTTAGATGTTAAAAAACTGATTATAAGCTATGGGTGGGAATTGGGTTTTGTCAGTTGGTGGTACTTACTATAGATGATTGGGTGATAAGCTACCATTTTCATTGAGAGATCCTTATATGTCACTATCTGTAAGTAGTTTCTCTGAGGCCATTCAGTTTCTTCAAGGAAGTAGACTCATTCTGGGTGCAGACTTATACTTAATTCCCCTATTTCCAGTCTGGTATTCTAACCCACCCCAGCCTTCCCCTTGCCCAGTGTTCCTCAGTCTAGATAATGCAGTATCAGCAGCAGTAATGGCATTCCCAAGGGATGAAAATTGGTTCTTAGTTGGTGAAAAAAAAGGAAAAAAATCTTTTTTTATGTTTAAAGTACAGGTAAACATATAGTATATAAACAGATAAACAATATGTGGTATCAAAATTTCAGAGGGAGAGGAGGAAGACATGATTAAGGAAAAATTGTCTTAAAGGGCTCTTGAGGTAGGCAATAATGAAAAAAAATTGCAAAACACAAGTCTACAACCTCTTTAGCTCATTTTCTCCAGAGAATAGACCTCTGCTCTTCTGGAGTGGGAATTGGGCTGGAGATCTTACTGCTTTTTATCGACTTGACTTCTAACCAGTATTCCTAGTGTGCTCGAGAACCTCATGCCTCTGAGTCTTAAGTTTTTCCTGGGTTTTATGTTGCAGATTGACTCAGACCTACCTTATTGATATCACTCTGATTTCAATTTATCATTCTGTAGTTTCAACATTGTCTAAGTCAGTTACCAATATTCTAAATATTAATATTTATAGAATTCTCTCATCCTATTCCCTTTGTTGCTGTGAATTTATACCTTTATTCCTTTATTTCAGTGGCATTTCAAGAGAGAGTTGAAGAACACATGTGTTAGATCTGCCATGTTTGAATAGCAATCCTCTTGAGCCCTATTTGAGGTCAAAGCAGCCACCCCATTTATGGAGCTCTTACTATGTGGTAGACAGGGATAGTAGTTAACCCTGGAGCAGCAGGGGGGGAGGTCAGAATAACTTAGGAAACGCCTTAAAAATCCAAAAAAAAAAAAATCTGTGAAAGCCTTGTATAAATACTTTGATAGAACATGATTCATATGAGGTATTAGATTACAAGTGTTTATATAAGGACCAAAGTAGATTTTTTTCCCCCTTTAAATGCTCAATGAATCAACTTTTACAAGCGACTGGAGGAAATAAAACGCACATTTGTTACAGGGTGTAAAGGCTGTTTTGGCTGAAAGTTACGAAAAAATACACAAAGATCATTTGATTGGAATTGGCATAGCTCCACTTCAGTTCCTTCCGGGAGAAAATGCAGATTCCCTGGGCCTCTCTGGCAGAGAAACATTTTCTTTAACATTTCCTCAAGAACTGTCTCCTGGGATTACATTAAATATTCAGGTATTTCTAAAATTCTTAAATACACGATTGTGTATTCTGTACTCAAAGAAATGGTTATAAATCAAGTAAGAAGCAATTGCTATAAGTTGTATTCTATTCTAATGTCACTTAGTGAACATAAGCTCTACTTTAAGATGACTCTGTTTCTTACATTCTTAAACCTGTGTTAATGTAGTTCATATTCTCTGGGGACAAGTAAGAAGAACTGGATGCTTAATCCAGAAAAGAGACACTTGGAGAGGGGTATCTTGACTTCCAGTTACATGTGTCAACTTCCTTTTCCTAGTTTTCAGCTCTTGGTGATTTAACCCAGGTGTATACACTACTCCAAAGAGAAGGCAAAGTTGAGCATTCAGGGTTAGAACAACACAGATTTTACAACTAACAAAATAAAAAGAGTAGGAGTTGCCATATGCAATGAATACTTGGTGTAAAATGAATATGAGTAGTGAGTATAACTTCTACAATTAACGTCAAAATCTAAATGCTTTGATGTAGATGTTCTAGATAGTATACTTATTTAGAATTAGGGATGAAAATAACTGTTTTTCTACCTAGCTATGAAGTTCATGGTCAGTTATCTCAGATGTTTTCAAGCAGCAGAAGGATTTCAGGCAATCAGAATATATGAAATTAGAACCAAGAAAATCAGACTGTGTGGCAAGTTAAAGTCATTAAATATGAAGACACATGTTCTTAACTACTAAGTAACACTTGTATTTTACCACTCATATAAGATTTTTTTTTGTTTAAAGACAAGCACTGGAAAAGTATTCAGCGTGATTGCTTCGTTTGAAAATGATGTGGAAATAACATTGTACAAACACGGAGGATTATTAAACTTTGTGGCACGGAAATTCTCATAGTATCTACTCACCATGGATACCTTTCATAACTGGTAACTGCAAAGCCTTTTGTGCTGGACCCAGGAATCCTTACCATGGAGCTGCAGATAGTCCCAGTATACTTAACTTATCTCATCCATGGATGTAAATGATTATGAATCAACATAGTGACTGAAATGAAATCTTCCTGATTTTAAATAATATATGAATGGTGCTATTAACATTGCTAAAATCAATGTGTGAAGTGTGTTGTGGAAGAGACCTGTAAGTATGGGTGGGGGGGATATTTTATCAGACCTTTTTGTAAATAAAGGCAGAATTTGAACTTGTTTTGAAGATTCTCATATGAGTAACCTTCCTGAAGTTGTTTGTTTAGTTTTGCACCTATAAAACTGTGTACTGCTGTTTGTTGGTTAAGAGTAGTAGAGATTGAAATATAAGAAGCCAGATAAAGACTCTAAAATTATGGACATCAGAATCTGATTTATAAATGGACTTTTATTGATTCCTTTTCAGAATTCAGCTGGACACATTTGGTATTCTTAATTTGACATATAAGCCAGGTTTCTCCTCGGTCTCAGTTTAACTACAAGGGATAAAACCTGCCCCAGATCACAATCATTATGTCCAACAATCCAGCCAGGGTTTCCTCCACATCTGAAGATGGACCATGGCAGAATACAACTGATTATGTGGTACCATGTACTAGCAATGGAAATATGTATCACAATATGGTGCAGCTTTTTAATTTTTCAGTAATTTGCCACTGTGACCCTCTGGCAAGCCCCAAATGGTATTATATTAATGGATTAGATTATTTTGCTTACCTTATGTGATACTACAGTTTCCCTTAACCCTTTGGACTCGCTTGCTTTTTACTCATTATCCATTCGACATTATCCACACTCGACATCCGAGTGCAAAGGGTTAACCTAATATTTTAGATATTATTAACCAAAACTCCACACTCATTTTATAGTTAATAAAGAGAACTCATTTAGTCATTAAACTAAACTGATTTTCTCTAGACTTTTAAATTATCCACCCTAAATTATATAGGTGTTCAACGCTAAGCATCTTTTAAATGTTGCTGTTTCCTAATTAAATTGATTTCCTGTCATTTTGAATCATTATTTTACCTTGCCTGCATGGTTCTATTAATTTTATTACTGTTTTAACCAAAGCTGACTGTAAGGATAAAACACTTAAGTTGTTGCCGTCTGAGTACCATATATTTTCAATATGTATGTCCACATCAAATGTTATATTAAAAAAAGTTTGACAACTTGAAAAGTTGAATAATTAATTCCAGAAGGTTCTATACCTTTTAAAAACTATGAAATTAAACTTAGCGGGCTAAAAGTTAATAGTAGTGATTTTTTTTTTCCATGTGGAGGCCTTTCTATGACCTAGTTAATTGCAATTCAGAATTAGCTCACATTGCAGAGTAAAGAATTACTTGTTTTAAGCTAAAATGCTAAAACTACCAAACCAGTGGATGAAGACCACTGAGAACTTTGCACATAATCATACAATCTTTTGAAATGTTTTGCAAATATGTGTTTGGATTTTGCAAACAATTTTGCAAATGAATTTGACAAAACAATTTCCCCTTTATTTAAATTTTTTATAGATATATTCTTTGATACTTTAAAGTTATATTGTGTTCTTGATATATGCTATATATTTGTCAGTGCATATGTTTTTAATTTACATGAAAACATGAGTTAAGGATGGAGAATTTACAAATTTAATGTTAAATACCTGTTACGTGCTTTGAAAAAATGATAAAATTATTTTGAAGGCATACCATATATATAGTCTATGGGCAGAGGCAGGCATTAATCATTAACAGCCGATCCAGGAGATAATAATAAAACCAGCTAGGTATGAATTAAACATTTACATTTCCAGTCTACCTAGTTCAGTATTAATACAAGTACATCTTCTATTTCAGGACAAAGTCAAGGTTCTCATAATTTTTGTTTATATACAATGAACCAAAAGCTTGATAAGCATGATTTTAAATTGGGAAGGAGTCATGGATGTGTTCCAATGTGTATACCTTATAATTCTGCTTCTAGCCAAATGCTGTGTCTGAAAAAATCTGGCATTTGTTGGTTTTTATTGTCTGTCTTACATCCTTTGCTGACTATATCTGGATAATTTTGTGTTACCAAAAAAAAAAAAATGTTGTGAAAAGGAAGTATAGCAACAACAACAAAAAAAAGCAAATCAGTGTTGTAAGCTTAGAGTACAATTTCAAAGGTCATTACCAATGGCACCATTTTTTTTTTTTTTTTTTGAGACAGTCTCACTCTGTTGCACGGGCTAGAGTGCTGTGGTGTCAGCCAAGCTCACAGCAACCTCAAACTCCTGGGCTCAAGTGATTCTTTTGCCATAGCCTCCCGAGTAGCTGGGACTACAGGCATGCACCACCATGCCTGGCTAATTTTTCTATATGTATTTTTAGTTGGCCAATCAATTTCTTTCTATTTTTAGTAGAGATGGGGTCTTGCTCTTGCTCAGGCTGGTTTTGAACTCCTGACCTTGAGTGATTCTCCCACTTCAGCCTCCCAGAGTGCTAGGATTACAGGCATGAGCCACCGCGCCCAGCCAATGGCAGCATTTTTAAAAAATCTTTTAAAAACATTGTGCTACATATCATTGTCATTTTCATACCTTTGGCTTTTGCTACTCCTGTAAAAATCAATTAAAATGTCATCCAGCCACTGAATTACCATTATTATACCTAAAAAGTTTATAAGATGACAGTTGTCATTATTTCCTGTTTTATCTCCATGCTGACAGTTGAGTGGGAGATATCAAGATCCCTCTAGTCAGATTGCTCAGTTTTTTGCTGGTAATCAAACTATAGTTGTACCAAAGGAAAGTAAAGCTAAGACCTACATCAGAATCACAGTTTATTGCATATATGGTAACAATGTTGTATGCATTTGTCTTCTCTCAGTGATGAGTGACAGGATGAGGAGAAATTATTTGACATTTTCCTATGGTTGAATTAAAAGATATACCTTTCTTTTGCCTTTAGGTTTGGAAGATAATAAGATACTGGATGTTGACCCTATCTTAGTTTGACTTGGAGTAATAAAGAGAGGAGAAGGGGATGGACTTTGGCTTTTTCAGTGGTTTTTTTTCCCCCATAAAGTGTGGTAGTGTCAATGTTTATATCAGTTTTACACGTAATACGTGACTATGAAACCATGTATCTCAAGTAACTACAAATCATTGTCTGTTATTTAAAGCCAACAAAACAGTGTAGCAGTTTTAAGTTCAATAATGTTAAGTATTGTGTGGAAATATATTGGAGGCAAGTTCAGTTGATGACAATTGTGTATATGTTACTTATGCTGTAAATTATTTTTAATAAAGAAAATTGTATTATCACATTTGACTCTTGTTATAAAATATTTTGTGGTAATTGAAAATAAAACACCATGACTTAAAAAGAAATGGGATGATATCCAGAAATATCTCTTCAAATATGTTATCTAAATGTTTAGACGTTAGTTATTCCTAATAATGACTGCCAAAATGTGGACCATAATCATTCTTTCTTGTATCTAGCAGTTCCTTTCTACTCTGGGGCTAGTGAGAATGAAAATCAAAGTAAAGCCTTGAAATAGGGATAGCTTAAACAATAAAGTTCAATGCTATTTAAGGGTTGTTCAACAGATAATTAGATTCACAAGAATCACATTTTGAATTGAAAAGACTAATCTCCCACCCAAAGCAGGATCCCTTGTGCAAATAACATCTCCTAACTGGGCAGCCTTATCTTGAAAAATCAAGAGCTTTCTTGAATACTCTGTACTGTGCCAGACAACCCATCCTGTTGGCTGAAATTTTGTTGGTTAAGAAGTCTTTGTGGTGCACACCTGTAATCTCAGCTACTTGGGAGGCTGAGGTAGGAGAATTGCCTTCAGTCCAGGAGTTCCAGGCTGTAGTGTGCTATGATTGCACCTGTGCATAGCGACTATACTCCAGCCTGGGCAGCATAGCAAAGCCCTGTCTCAAAAAAAAAAAAAAAAAGGTATTTCAAGCTGAAGTCTGCATCCTTATTGTTTGTATGTGTGTATATCACCACTGATTTTGGTTCTCCCTAATCTGTCTCTTAAAGAACTTTTGTACAACTAAGCATTAATGCATATCGAATGGATAAACTGGACCTTACACAAATTGCACTGCACATAACCACCTTTTATTATGGAGGTAGTTTGTTAAAGTGAACATTCAGGATAGAATTGGAAGTCTGCTATGAATTGTGCATTATAGGAGGAAATGGTCTCTTCTGGATGATGTAGGATAAAGGTGTTAAGTATTCCTATGTCTCTATACCACAGGACCAAGCTATCTGGAGGTGGGAGCCAGGACCACAGGTCTGTCTCTAGAGCCCTAAAGGAATGTTTTGTAAATATGGTTGGTTCCCCACCTATCTAAAAAGATAAATCCCACTCTTAATAAACTAAATAAGTGATTAAGGTCCATTTATTAACCTTTGGCATTCATAAACCATAATTGGCACATTATTAAAGCTTTCTAAGGATTCCAATTTAGTATTACAAGTTTGCATTACAAAGGCTAATACCAAGATAAACACTGCCCATAGTTTGAATATCCAGTGTTGCAGGAAACTTAAAGGATCATCGGTATTGCATTTAGACAGTTTAGTTTTCACTTGATGCCAGTTTTGCTTTTTAATTGTACATTAACATCAACTCTGTTGTTTTGATGTGAGTTATTTGGCTGATAATTTTTCCAAAATACTAAACTACAAAGCCTGTGTTCAGTATACCTGGAAAATGTATATATTGCAAAAGCAGATGTATATGTAATCCCCACAAAATCTGCTTGTATGATGACATGTCACTGGAATTTTAAATTTTTGAATGGTGTTAGTATTGAATTTTAAACAACCTGCAACAGGTGGTTTAAGGAAGTATCATAAAACTACTGGGCTATCATGTTTTTGGCTATCATGTTTGTTTTGAGACAGAGTCTCGCTCTGTTGCCCAGGCTAGAGTGCAGTGGCATCATCTCACTGCAACCTCAAACTCTTGGACTCAAGCAATTCTCTTACCTCAACCTCCCAAGTGGCCGGGGCTATAGGTAGGTGCACGCCACTGTGCCCAGCTAATTTTCCTATTTTTTGTAGAGACGGTCTGGCTCTTGTTTAGGCTGATCTCAAACTCCTGCTTCAGGTAATTCTCATGCCTTTACCAAGCTATTATGTTTTATAGGACATTGTTTTATAATATAAAATCGTGTATAATCTCACTGCATACTGTTAATTTTGTTTCACTCATTTTTGATCACAGCTGTCTTGAGAGCCACTACTTAAAGTGCCTCACTGGTCAGGTGGAAAAGAACAACTACAAAAATGACATTTTTTTCCCCCTAGAGATGAGGTCTCACTATGTTGCCCAGGCTGGTCTTGAACTCCTAGGTACGATCCTCCTGCCTCAACCTCCTGAGTAGCTGGGACTCCAGGTGCCTGCCACCATGCCCAGCTTAACATTTCTTAACTTGGTGCAATTTTTTTAATCATGACATTCAATGTTGGCATTATTGAAGAAAAACAAGATTTGGCAGCATATATTAAGAGCCTTAAGAGTGTTCATTCTTACACCCAGTAATATGACTGACCAGTTTATCTTAAAGACAATTTAAAATGCACAAAAGATTTACATGTGAGGATATTCTTTTTTTTTTAACCCATCAGACTAACTGTAGAGACATATGAGGATATTCTTTAAAACAAGGAAATGCTCACTTAAAGTGAAAAAAGCAATTTACATAGTATTTCTAAAGGAGGTACAGGGAGTGAAAATGGACATATGCCAGTGAAGGCAGTTATGTAACCAGTAGCCCTGTGTCTTCAATTCTCACAATTTCCACAACCTTCATTCCCATTCCCTCATCCTAAAAGGAGCAGAAAAAGACCAATAAAGGTGGAACAGTGGGCCGGGTGCAGTGGCTCACGCCTGTAATCCTAGCAATCTGGGAGGCCAAGGCGGGAGGATCGCTTAAGGTCAGGAGTTCAAGACCAGCCTGAACAAGAGCGAGACCAGTCTCTACTAAAAATAGAAAGAAATTAGTTGGCCAACTAAAAACATATTTAGAAAAAATTAGCCAGGCATGGTGGTGCATGCCTGTAGTCCCAGCTACTCGGGAGGCTGAGGCAGAAGGATTACTTGAGCGCAGAGTTTGAGGTTGCTGTGAGCTAGGCTGACACCACAGCACTCTAGCCCAGGCAACAGAGTGAGACTCTGTCTCAAAACAAAAAAAGGTGGAACAGTGAGAAGTGGAGAGAATTCAGGAGCTACCTGAGAGAACAGCATGTAGAGGGGGATAAGGGGGTCAAATGGGATCCCAATTCTTGTTATAGAAAATTCAAAATTACTTTTTGACAACCTAAAGTTTTACAGCCCCCTGGGGCTATAAAAAGCCTTGCTCCTTGGAGATTAGAAGTGAAGCAGGTAAGATCCATATCCAAATGAAAAATAGAGGCCTCCCTCAACAGGTGGCGGATAGAGGTTTGAGAATCATCCAAGACAATCAGGATGATTATAGATAACCTGAATCATCCAAGATAATCAAGATGATTATAGATAACCAGAATGTGCTATTTTCTGACGCAAAAGAAAGGGTAGTACGAGCATTGGCAAAAACAGAGACCAAGTTGCAGGCATGAGTGGACCGGTGTCCAGAACACTACTCTCCTCCAGTAGAGTGTCCTGCTTGGCTGGAGAAGGGCATCAAGTTACTTAACAGAGCTTTGCGTCCTTGACAATTAAAATCACCCAATTAGTCTGGCTGTTTTCTCGTGAATCCCATGCAGCATTCTGAAAATCATGTGATTTCTGCAGACTTTCCTGCAGGGAGAGAATCCAGTGATTGCACTACCTAAATAAGAATTTTGACCCAATTACCAATTCCACTATTCAGTGTAAATGACTCATTCATCACACAAAACCTGAACTGTGGCGACCTCTCCTCCCTGGGAAACCTTTGGGGCAGCCTTCACTCCCCTCTACCTCCTACTATATTGAATTAAATAGCTTGGGAAGAGTGGTGCTGCGGAGAGGCCAAGCGGGTAATTGGGTGACCAGGGTCCGGTTCAGCCTCTGCGCCCCCTAGGCTTCAGTTTCCTGTCAGCACAAGGGGCGTGTAGACCTGTGCGACCAAGAAGACCCGTACGGGCTCGAACACTCCGGGCCCAGGGAAAGCTAGGTCCCGCGCGGAACGCCGCCACCCGACGGTCAGAACCTCCTGTCGGACCCTCGCAGTTCCTGGGGCTGCGATGGGCTCGAGTCTACCTCGGGCCGCGCTTTTGGAAGGCGGCCTCCGGCACACGCACGCCCAGAAGACGGCGGAGGGACCGTGAGGAAGACAAACGAGGACGAGAATCCCTGCCACATACTCACAGCGCTGAGACCAGGAGCCCACGTAACCTCCACGACTACGTGGACTGGGCGGAACCGCGAGACCGAAAGCCTGCTAAATGGCTACTCACAGCCAGGGGGCGGGGCGGAACTCAGAGAGCCAATCAAAAACAAGAAGTCCAATTAGTGAAAAGGTAGCCGGATTCTGACTGGAGCACTCACGGAGAGAAGGTGGAGGCGGGACTGCAGGCAGCCAATCAGAAGCCCGACCTCTGAATTTCTGAGCCCAGATTCCTGGGCGGGGCCAGGAAAAGCCCTGGTCGGCCTCGCTGCGCCCCGCCTTCCAGTAGCCTGCGCTGACTGGGCGGCGGGCCGTCTGGAGGAGCCAATCAGAAGTCAGGACTCGTGGGCTCGGGGGCGGGGCGGGCGGAGACCCGGCAGCTCCGGCGCCACGTCGCGGCGAACGCTGGGACGCGGCCAGAATACCCGGGTGGCTGCCAGAGGTTCGGATCCGCCCCGGACGTCGGCTCCGTGTTGGTGAGCCGAGGCGGGAAGCAGGGGCGAACCCCAGGCCCCGGTGTGGGGAGGGACGCCCCCGAGAGCAGGGAGGCTCTCTGCGAGTCTGGAGCCCAGAGCGCCTCAGGTCGCTGTGCGAATGACGGGCAAGCCCCCTCCCCACGGGCTGGGCTGGGCCCCAGCGTGAGAGCGTGGCACGCGAGGGCCTGCGGGCCCATCCCCGGATCGGATCCGTGTGGGGACGCTGGCGGGGAAGGTGCGGCCCTGGCTCCCGAGGCTGGGGATCCGGTGGGCACAGTTTCTAAGGCTCCACGAGACCTCACTGATACAATAACGTGTGAGCCTGACTTGTGTGCCCTCCTTCTCCCTTATTTTCCTGACTCTAGGGTCAGCAACCCTTCCGCAGCCGGCTGTCCCCCCTCTCTTTCTCCTTCACCCAGTAGGAAGACCTTTAGAGCACCTAATGCATTGTTGTCTTTGAAGAACTACGGATTCTACATTCCCCACCGCCTTGCTGTTTCGTGGTCCCCTTGAGAGTAAACAGCTTAGTGAGCCTGCGGAGTGAAGGCAACACTTGGTTCATTATTTAGTACTAAATAAGGGACTGAGCCAGATGCTGGTAGTACAGAGATTTACTGGATACAATTCCTTGGAAGGACACAGCGAAAGGGGATGCAGAAGAAAGGTAGATCTGGAAGACATGCTAAGATAGAATGTACTGAGCTTTGTAACACTCTGGGAATGGAGAACAGGAAAGAATCGGGAATAACTCTATTTCTTGTGTGGTATACCTTGCACAAAGTGCAAAGTTTAAGGTCCAGGCCCCCTGGTTGTAGGACAAAGGTTGTGAGATTCTGCCACAACCTTGCTGTTAGAAAACACTTGCTTCCTGGGGGCTGTTTTTTCTTTTCTAAGTAAAATACTGTCAGCAGGATATATAGACCAACAACCTATAGGATTTGAATGCCCCCCACACACACAGGAGACATTTGGTTAAGACAGACGTCTCTAACAAGCACATTTCTTTCTTTGTATTTATTTACTTACAGGAGCTGACTTGATCTGTGCCATTAGTTCTATGATTTGGAGTCCTTTTACAAAGAGAAAAGGCAAATTTAAGCTCAAAAATAAAGAACTTTTGAAGCATAGAATATTAGAGCTAGAAGGGACTTTAGGGGTGATCTAGTCCAACTCTCTTTTAGAGGAGACATAACTAGTCTAAAGTTTCAGAGGTTAAGTAGCAGAGCTAGGAATAAAATATGTCTTATTTCTGTCAGCACAGCAACTTTTATTATATCGGGCTGTCTTTTTTTTTTTTTTTTTTTTTTTGAGACAGAGTCTCACTTTATTGCCCAGGCTAGAGTGAGTGCCTTGGCGTCAGCCTAGCTCACAGCAACCTCAAACTCCTGGGCTCAAGCGATCCTGCTGCCTCAGCCTCCCAAGTAGCTGGGACTACAGGCATGTGCCACCATGCCCGGCTAATTTTTTCTATATATATTAGTTGGCCAATTAATTTCTTTCTATTTATAGTAGAGATGGGGTCTCGCTCTTGCTCAGGCTGGTCTCGAACTCCTGAGCTCAAATGATCCGCCCACCTC
>VSMD01099156.1:0-137057 GCA_008750895.1 Mirza zaza
CAGTTGGATGAATGTTGCTACTTTGTCTCTCACGTGCAGAGTTGGGTGATACTATAGATATGATCAAAGAATAAACCAAGAGAAAGGGTATAAGCAATGTGGTTAGAGTGATAAGCAGAAAGGAAAAGAGACTTGAGTGCAGACCTAGAGATGCAGGAATTTCCTTAAAGGGAAGCTTGAGCTACAAAGATGAATGGTAGAGAGAGAGGAGGACTTTATACTATCTCAAGACCAGTATCCCAGATGACAAAGAATAGAGGTGTGAAGACAGACAGGGGAACAGGAGGCTCTTGGACAAACCACATGGCAAGCTTGGCTGAGGACGGAAGGGCTGGAGGTGAGAAATTGAGAAAGAATCTTGATAAGCTATATTTATAGCACAATTTATGCTTCAAGGTAGAGTACAATTTAATATTTGTGTTTGTTCTATTTTAAAATATTTACCCTTAGATGTTTAGTGTATATTCTATGCATGAATCCTATGCAAGTCCCTTAAAGAGAGGAAATGGGCAAGAAGAAATGTTGGTTAGTCTTTGTTACCTTATGTTAATTGCACTTAAGGATCAATTTTTTGCTCCTTTAAGAGAAATGAGAGGTGTGAAGGAAAATGGATTGATATGATAAATATTAGGATCTATATGCATTGATAGCAACAAATGAAGAAATTTCTTGGGAAGATGAGGAAATCAGAGAAACAGAAAGAAGACAGCATATATAAATGTAGACACTGCCTACATTTGAGGAGTGGAGGGTAGGATGGTAGGAAAGAATAACACAGGGGTGGAATGAGCTTCCTTGTCTTGAAAGCCATCCTGTGACTACTAGCAAACTGTCTGATGCTCCTTGGTGTAGAGAATTCAGGGATTTTGAAGCTGATCAAGGAAAAACGCATGACCACATGGTGATGTTAACACAGGACGAACTTTATTGGGTGGTACCTGGAGAAGATTGCATGTGAGGGGAAGTCCTTCACAGCCTGAGGCCTTCCAGAGCCAACCTGAAATGGGAGAGGGCTGGGAAACTCCCAAGGGAGATAGGAGGAATAAGAGAGGTGCTTGCATTTAGGTGATGTGGCTTAGCAGGAAGATGTGGAGTCTCTGTGTTGGAGAGCTCTGAAAGGCAGCAGGGCCCTGGGATCTTTTATAACTTCAGGGTTTGTCTTAGTTAAGGCTAGCAGATGTTGAGTGCAGTTTTATGGGCTAAGGCTAAAAATGTGCTTATTGGGGCTGTATTTAAAGCAAGTAGATGGGTAAAAATTTTAGTTTAGAATCAGCGAGCTTTTGAGTTAATAATTCCAGCCAGCTGTGAAGATATAAACAACATAGGGCCCATATACGGGGGCCATTCTTTAACCCATCTACATACTGATTGTATTTTATTATGCATGCAAATCCTTAGCCACTTCCTACTTTCCTTTTTCTTCCATGTGGGACTAGTGGTTAAGGGTCCCTTGCACAGGTCTTCTTCCTGTGCAAGATATGTATTTTTTTTTAATTTGGTATTGGAGGTCTTATTAATTTGGTCCAGGTACAGACAAACAGAGAGACAGACAGATTATACCTTATAAATTCCTGGTTAAAATTCACTAATTGCAGCCATTTCTCATTTAAAACTTAGTTACATTCAGCATGTTTTCCTTCCCACTCTCTCTACTGGAGGTGAGTCTAGCTCAGAAGCTTGCTTAAACTGCGGTGTTGGTGTGGGGTGTGTGTCCACTTCTTAGTCTCGATCAGCAGTGTCTGAGATTAATTTACCTGCCATCAAGTAGACAAAAGTGATTGAGATACAAATTAGTCTCCACTATAGGGAATATTTATATATATATATATATATATATATATATACACATACATACATATATATAGTTTAAATTAGGTTTGCTATACATCTGTTTGTGAGTTGTGAAAAGAATGCATGCATTATATTTGTTTCATATCCCACTTTGGCTCCCAGGGCTCCTCAGCAGGGGATGTCTGGAGGCAGCCCCTCATTTGCTGCCTCCAGCCCCACGCTGGTATATCTCCATTAAGCCTCCTCTATCTAAAAAAGCTGAATAAAAACCTACCTTTTGAGTTGCTAGGGAACATTTTTTTTCTGATTTTATCCTTTGTTCAGTATTTTTTATCTACCATTTACTATTGTCAGACAAGATATATGCTTATTCTCGCTGTCTCTGCATTATCCATTCAATTATTCACTCATTAAGAATGTATTTATTGGATGCTTACTATGTGGCAAAAACTGTTTATACACCATGAATATAGTAGCACACAAAAAAGCAAAAAATCTCTTCCTTTTTGGAGCTTATATTGCAGTGTCATAGGCAGACAATGAACATGATAAATAAGTAATTATATACAGTATGTTAGATACGGATACATTTTAAGGAGAAAATAATTAGACAAGAAAGAGGAACAAAAAAAATCTCAGGGAGAAAGATAAAACTTTTCAGTGCAGTGATTAGAAAGGTACTCACTGAGAGGATGAGGATGGAGTGAGGCAGCCTGTCATGTGGGTAACTTAGGGAATAACACAGCAAGCAGATAGAGGACACAGTGAGTTCAAAATCTCATAGCTATAGGTGGAATTTTTGAGAAGCAGCAAGAAGTTCAGTGTGCAGAGTGAGCAAGTAAGAAAATAAAGGCTATAAAAGTCAGAGAGGCAGTTGCAGGGGCCAGAGGGAGGCGGATCAAGGAAAGGATTTTAGATCAGAGCAGAGATATGCATTTTTATTCGGAGTGAGGTGGAAAAAAAAAAAGGATTTTGAACAGAAGAGTGATATAATCTGAGCCATGTTTCCAAAGAATTCTGCTTTGCCAGGAAGATATTGCCACGAAAGGAGGACAGAACAGCCCGAGTCAGAAGGCTGTCGCAATGATGCAGGTGTGCAATGAAGGTGCACTGGGCTAGAGTAATGAATGGCAGCATTAGGTGGTAGAAAGAGGTCAGGTTGGATGCATGTTTTGAAAGTAGCTCCAATGGCATTTGATGATAAATTGGATGTAAGGTAGGAAAAAAGAAGGGGAAGAATAAGACCAGAGTTTTGACCTGAGCCAAACAGAAACATCTTTTGTTCTTATTTCTTAATCTCTTCTCAAGCAAGCCAGCATATCTCAGGTCCCTTGACTATTAGAACAGTATCTGATTCCATGTAAAGTACCAAAAAATCCATTTGACCCCATACTGCTTATTGTCTCTCCCCTTCAATTACAGCATTTGGAACCTGCGACTCAGCCTGCCTAATTTGAAGCATGTGGTTTTATCCTTGCCATTAGAAATGCAACCTGTTCATTTGGCCTCTACTTTCAGCCTGGTCTCTACTTCTTTGGCCAAGAAACATTCAGTGCAGCTGTTAGATATAGGGATGTCATTTCAATTAGTTCTTTTCCCTCTGTGCCAAGCTTCCATGTAGGCCTTGGGCAAATACCATGTGCCCGTTTTTATCAGTGAGCATAGAATTAAGAAGAAACAGTGAAGACAAGAATTAAAGGACATTTTTTTCATCCCCCTTTTGGTAGCTCTTAAGTCTGACAAGCTCCCACAACCCAAATGAGGTAGCTCTCTTCCTGCGACATACAAATACTAAAGAATAGCAATAGCCTCCTTGCAATCCAGACTTTTTTATGTTATGTCTACCAAAAGAAAACCCCCAAAACCAAAAAGCAGTTCCTTGGATGTTCTCATCTTCATTGCTTCTGCTAACATTCTCCTCTGCCCCAAGCACTGCCCATCATCCAAGGCTCAGCTCAGCCCTGCCACTTTCATAGGAAAGGCTGCTCTAAATGCTGATATTGATTTTTTTTTTCCTGAGTTCTATAGGATTCTTCCCTTAGACAGCTTCTTTGACACTCTCTCACACTGATTAATATTAGTTAGTTTTCAATGTGTATTTATGCCTAGCTTCCCCATATTTCATATTATGCCCTGTGAGAGCATGGACTTCTATTTCTCCGCAATGCTGTGCATAAAGCTAGTAAATATGGATTGATTTGTTTCATTCCTTTGTCCACCTCTAGCTGTATTTATTGTTGCTGTTGTTTAAGTTTGTGAAGCAGAAAAAAGTCTATCTGTGTTGTTCTTTCCTGCAAATGATCAGGGCCCTCCCTGTGGCTTCCCTTTCCTGTGCCCAGATAATGAAGCCCTCATTGCAGTTGCTCCACTCAATTGGAAGTCCCTCTAATATGATCTGATAGGCAAATAAGGGATTAAGTAAATATTAAAAATGAAAGTCACCTTAAATAATGGACCTCTCACCCTATATAGGAAACTTCTACTGCACTGCCCAATTCAGACGTGACTAAGCACATGTAATGAATGAAATATGACTAATCCACATTTCAAGTATAACTGTGATTCATGGAATTTCCCATACTTAGTGTAAAAATGTAAAATAACTTATTTTTATAGTGATTACATATTTAATGATAATATTCTTATATAGTAGGTTAGGCCAAATATATTACTTAATTAATTTTAACTTCTTTTTTACTTTTATAATGGTAAAGAAAAATTTTATAATAATAAACAAAATTTATAATTACCTATGTGGCTCACATTTCTTGTTCACATTCTGGGGTTTTTTGGACATTTTTTCTATAATATGCGTTGCACACTGAATACTTAGTGTGACAAAGAACATACTGCTTATCTCAGCCACAATGCACCCCCTCCCCTCTACATGGCTAGACAACTCTAGAACTTCTAAAACTTAAATACCTCTTCCTGATTGTGGGCCAAATCTGCTTTCTTAGAATTCAACTCCATAGATTCTAATGATGCTTGTTCCTTTACAAAGAATCTGATAAACTTTTCAAATAGGTCATTTATTCAACTTATATAACATATCAATTTGGTCTGCATCAATGCAGTAAACCTGCCAGGTATTAGACTTATAATTTACTTGCTTTAATTTAACAGAACAACTTTGTTGAAATGTCTGCAACTGTTTTAAGCGAGTAGATGTGTTTCTCTGGGATATATTAACCTTGGAGTCTCTGCCAAATTATAGCATGTGAGCAGGAGTCCCTAGTTTGTTACCCTGTAGTCTTTAGTCTGCTTTCTCCAAGCTTCTATTATTTCTCTCACATCCCCCTGTTTATCCTATTGAAATCCGTGTGATGCCTTTTTACGTTAGGCAAAGGTAAAAACCAGGCTGTATGATAAATGCACTTCATTACTGGGGAGGTAATAAAAGTACTATAGAAGAACAAGAGGGAAGATCAAATCAATTAATAATAATTTTAAGAAAATCAGCAGCTCAAATTCCACCAACAGGGTTGGTTTCTTCCAATCTGTCCATTATATTAACCCCCTTGAAAATCACTATTGAAGGTACCTGGCGTGCATATCGACTTCAAAGTTATTGTCTTCCAGTTTTAAAGTGCTCTGATAATATCATAAACTCCAAGGAACTGTGTGACCTTCATGTGCGCTTTCCTGAATATATAATTACTTGCTAAATTCTGGGTCTGACAGTCACAGTGCATTGTCATTGTAAACCTGAAATATGCAAACTGGACAAATTTTGAGTTGCTGCTATAGGGAGATGAGATGGAATAATTCTCTGTCATTAAGGGGAATTTTGTGACTTGGCCTGATCATTTCTCTTTATGTTCAACAATACTAGGTCCTACTCTAATCCAGAGGGAAATCTAGTCTCTCTCAGTAATTATTCCATCCATCTGGCATAGTGAGTAGACTCTAACCCCACCTAGTAAATAAATTACATAATTTGAGTGCTGATGTAAGATTCTCAGGACAGCAGAAATGACAATTAAATCAATTGCTCACCCTACACATTTGAAAGTGCTTTTGAACTAATATGATACCTTCCTGTATATAATTTATTTTGTCCCACTAAATTATCAGAAACCATTTATGTATTATCATTAATTTAATTATAGGGCCTTATAATGATTTGAAGAATCAACCACAAATCGACTGATAGTAGAAAAAAAGTAACAAAGTTAAGGTGTGGTGGAACTGAGAAGTGTCTCTTAGAATGTACTCACTCTTTAACACATTAACTGCCATGTGAGGTGTATTTAACCCAAGCTAGTTTTGAGTCCGGGACCTTGTGAAGCATATGTAACTCATACAACTCTTTACCTTGGGAGCCACGAGAACTATTTTTCAAGTTGTATATAACTCACACACAGAAAACAATAAAAAAATAACAATTTTTTTTATGAAATTAGAAAGGATTGTTTTGTTTTTGAAATTTTTATTCTGTTTTCATAATGAAACACTGCGGCTCAAGGAAAAACAAATTATTTTCTACTGTGGCAATCAATGTGTTAAATATGTCTCACGAGACTGCTACTTAAATTTTGGTTTATAACCTTTCAATGATTTTGGTTGATAACCTTTCTCTTTAATGGGTAGATTACAGAGAGATCACAAGGATGAAAATGGAAGGTAGCTCTGGTGAATATAACTAAGGTTTTATTTATTAGGTTATCTGCCAAATTCAAAAACAAGGATTGAAATTTAAGAGGATAGGACTGAAAATGCATAAATAATGATGTGGCATTTAGGGATGGGTGATGTGAAGATATGAGGGCAATTTTTGTCTGAGAGAGTGTTAACACATGGAAAAACAGAAGAGTAATTCAACAGATACCAACTCCGCCTAGGGTTAACCCTTGTTAAAAACAAGTCAATTTAGATAGGGACCCTTACAATCAAACAAAGGGTAAAAGAGCTATTGTTTGTAGAGGAAGGGTACTGCACGAGTTCTTTGAGAACTGAGATCTATTTCACACTATAGCTATGAGGTTATAGGCAAAACACCTCCTCTCTGCGAGTTTCACTGACATAACATGACAAATCACAGTGATTGATAGAGTAATCAAGGAGCTGTGTGAAAAGAGTTGGGCAAAAGAATTTAACAAAGGAGTCAGTTTCTGTAGTCCCCTTCAATTGGTACAACACTTTAAATACAAGACTTACATTTATTTTGTATTTAGCTCAAACTGATAGAAACCTGAAGCAGAGGAGTTATTTTTGAAACTGGTGTTCCATAGTCAATGACTGTGTCAAGGCAAGGGTTGCATGACTGACGAGTGTGTCCTATAGCAAGTAGCCCAGTGTTCCTTGAATGGGACTGAAAGCCCTAAAGCAAAGGGATCGAAGGCAGTGCACACACCTCAAGGATATGCACTGTTGCTTTTAGGAAACATGGAAAATACTAGTTACATAAATATCACCAGCAATCCTTGTGATTCAGATGCAAAGAAATTGAAAGAAAAGAAACATTTACTGTTATCTGTAGACAGCTAAAGCTATTTAAAGAAGCCAGTGCTGTTGTAAATATTATAACTGGAACTTGGCAGATAGTGTCATCACTTCCAATTTGATAGTATTTGGAGAAAATTGACATGGAAATGCTAATCAGTGTGCAGGTATGCACAGCACCATCTGACACTAATCACATGCAACAGGAATGAAATCAGGCATTGGAAAGAAACAAATAGCAGGACAGATTCCCAAAGGGAACTGTGTCAGGATGGAATCTACAGTTATCTTAGAAACATAGGGCCAGGTAGAAGTTACTCTACATATCTTCTCTCACTACTTGTTAGTGATATACCTTATAAGCGAAACCTGATATACCTTTATCATAATAGCCATGCATATTTAACAACGAAATTATGCTCGCAAATAGTGAAGACAGACCCTGTCTCCAGTTCATGTTACTTCAAAACCTCATACGTTTTTTCTTTATAATCCATAACCTCAAAGAGAAAAGTCTTCCTATAATGTTCATCCCAGCTCTCCACAGAAGGTGAGTATGAAGGAAGAAAGTGAGTCTCATTTCCAACTTGGTGGAAGAGAAAATGGACTGCTAAGATATTGGATTATTTATCAAACAGTTTTGTGTCACAGATTACCTTTGTCAGAAGTTGGTACGACTACCTCACACTGTCCACACAATAAAACAGTCTATATTTATAGCAAATTTGTTCCTGATACAATGACCAAGTTATAAATTCCCTGAACTCTAGGAATCTCTGTATGTACTGCCAAGTAGATTATTACCTGAGAAACGGGCACAATTCAAGTCATTAGACATTTTCTAATATATCACCTGTCTTTGGATTGGGGCTTCCAATTTACATGTTTTTCCATTCTGCCTTTGTTAAGTGCTCATATTTCAATCACAGTTTTAAGCATTAAAGACTGAGCAAGGGAAAGACAGGAACTGTCTCTCCCTATAGAAACCTTATATTCTGGTGGGAATGATGGAAGCACAGCATATATATCTGAAAAAACAATGTCAGAGTGGAAAGTGCTATGAAGGAAACAAAGCAACATAACACTCATGGTGAGAGTGACTTTAGATCAGTGCTACAAGAGGTTTTCTGAGCTGAGACCAGAGCCTTGAGACGATGAGCAATGTGAGGAGCACAGGCAAAGATAGCGCTAAGGGAAAACCTCTGAGGTGGGAGCAACTGTGGCTTGTTCAAGGGATCACAAACAGCCAACAGGGCTGGAGTTGTATGAGCAAGGAAGAGATTGCAAGGGGAGTAATTCAGAAGGGCAACTGCAGCCAGGTCCTGTAGGAAAAAGTGGTTTCCAACTCTGGAGAGCCATAACAAAAGGGATGCTCAGGGCTTTCCCCCAGAGAATCTGATTTTATTGACCTGGGGTAGCTCCTTGGTGTAAGTGTATTTTCAAAGCAATGCAGTCCAGGTGGTCTTTACATCTTAATGTAAATCCAGGTTTGAGAACAATTGAAGCAGGATGTGTAGGCTGCCCACTCTTCCTCCACCCTCCTCCTCCTCCTCCCACTTTTCCTCTTTATCTTCTTTCTCTTCCTCCTTCTTCTCCGCTTAAATGTGGTGGAAAGATGCTGGCAGGTTTTGAATGGCAGCATGGAAAATCCAATTCATTTGTTTAAGGAAAACTTTGAAGAAGATGGGAAAAGTACAAGCATTAAAAAGATAATCTTGGAAAGAATCAAGGTAACCCTGGTAATGGTTAAATTTACTCTTCATGTTTTCATCCTATATATTCTTCAGAATGCAGCAAACAAGAAAAAAAAAAAAAAAGATGCCAAGGACCACTATGTTTGTTGTGTTTGTTGGAAGAGCTGGCAACAGAAGCATGTTTCTCAAGATGTTGGCTGATAATGAGACTTATTTTACCGTTTTCAGCTTATAATTAAATGAAATTATCTTTTTTTAAACTATTGATGTAACTCTTGATGCTATAGGCATTATTTGAACATTTTTTAGAATAAATTAAGAATAATAATTCAGGCATTAATTTGCTTTTACATAATTGCACATTCATTCATACTGGCATAATTCAAAAAGCATTAATGCACATGTGCACCAAGCAACAGATATCAACAACCTTGGAAATGTATTGATAAATAAGACATAGTTTTGCTCTCATATTTTATACATAGTCATAATATTGTGAGATATGTGCTGTTATCAAGGCATATTAAAAGAAATGGAGAGCGTGGCGCATAAGGAAAAAGATCATTCCCTTAAAAAATATTTAACTTTTTTTAATGCATAAAGACAACAATGTATGTGTGTGTGTGTGTGTGTGTGTGTGTGTGTCCCAGTTTGAGTCCAAAGGGCAAAAGCTGCTATAGAATATAGAACCAGGAAAAGCCTATGCCTCAGTTTGAAGGCCATCAAGCAGGAAATTTCTCTCTCTCTTCTCTGGACAAGATCAACATTTTGTTCTCTTCAAGACTTTGGCTGATTGGCCAAGGCCAACCCATATCACAGAAGGCCATTGCTACACTCAATCTATCAATTTGAATGTTAAACTCATCCAAAAATACTCTCACAGAAACATCCAGAATAATGTTTGACCAAATACCTGTGTACCACGAGGCCCAGTCAAGTTGGCACATAAAATTAACCATCACAAGAACTGTAAGCATTTACTTACATTTTCTCACCAATTTCCTAATGAAATATAATAAGTAGGTTAAGACGATTGCCATTTAAAAGAGAGAAACCTGCACTTAAATAAGTAACTATCCAGGAAAACAATAAAAAAAAACTTAATTTTGAGTGCAGTAGGTTTTTTTTTGTTTTCTATAAGGCAAGAGTTGTCTGTGCCTCAAGAAAGGTCCAAAGGGCTGGGTCACTGGTGGCCAGGCTCAGCACAGGAATAGCATTTTGATTTTCTGACATAACAGATCGGAATCATCAAACATTCCATATTTTAAGAGCAGTGGGGATTCCTAGCATCTATTTATACAATACATATTTTGATCTCTCTCTTTCTCTTCTCTCTCTCTATCTCTCTCTCTGCCCCTCTCCTTCTCTCTCTCTCTGAATATATACACAAATATATGTATATATGTGTATATATGTATATATACATACATACTGTATATGTATATATAACAAATATATATATATATATATCTATATCTTCCCCAAATCATCATAATAAATGTTTCTAGATATTCCCAAATGCCCCTGGGCAGCAAAATAGCCACAGTTGAGAACCACTGGCCTAGAAGGATGTCTGAGCATGCAGCGGGCTGTGTTATGGGACAACTTGGAGCCTGGAGAACCCGCTCCTTTATAGCAACCTGTCAGAAAGCCTGCTATTTTCTGTGGGAGACATTACCTCATTCCTCAAGGTTACTCACAACAGACACAATGATGGTATGGACAAAGAGCAAGATGGGATTTACACTGGGGTCATGCACAACAAGACAGGGTAGAGTAAAAACAACCATTGAGAAATGTCCCTCATCAGCCACACAGTTCATTATACATGTTCATCCATCAATAAACACCCAGTTAGAAAATAAACCCCAAATACAGTCCCTTCAAATTTGCACTGAAGTTCCCAAATTTAATGTCCAAGATATTCTCTTCTCAATTTTTAGATCCTTTTTTCCAACTACAGAGCCTCATGTAGGCTTAATCTGGATTACTTTATCACTTGAGAGTCCCGTGATTCCTCCCAGTATAGGGAATTGAGCCAGATCTGCACTCCTAACTGCTTAGATTGAACAATCGAAAACCCACAGAGTAGAACTGGCAAGTGTGTCTTAATCATTGATTATTTTCTGAAGTGAGTTGGACAGCTCACCATCATATGTGATGGTCGTCATGGGAAGAGAGTATTTCCTTAAAGGATATGATTCATAGTGATATCTTTTAATGGCAGATCCAGAGGATCAAGACTGAAAACTGCAATAAATCCAATTGATTTGAGTTTTCACTTTCTGGGTTTCTTGAAGATGGGAACAGAATCCACTGGGTCACCTCATGAGGAACACAAAATCTACAAAATCCACATTGCTGTTGTTGGCCTGGACGAAGACAGAGACTTAAGCAGAGGCAAGGAGAACTTGTAAGTTTTCTATTCATCCAGAGTCTACTTTGACTTATGAACTCCTCTCTCGGTGAATGATATTTTAAATGCTTCTTTCTTCTTATGAACTCATAAATTCAGACATTTGCAATATTGGAAATGCTGGTCTCCAGATATTAAGTGCATTTTTTTTTCTACAAATGTGTCCCCTGAACCTTTAAAGACTTTAAAACTTTACCTTCCATTTGATCCTTATTTTCTTTGTAGAAGGTACTCAACTGAACATGAGTTCAGGGCAGAAAATGGTCTGTCCTCTGAGCAGAGCCCTCAAAATTATACTTAAGTGTTCTCTACACTGTCTCCCGTATTTTATGCAGCTGCCCAGAATAACTCTCAGAAGTATAAAGGCATGTTTCCCCTTTTACTTGTATATACTTTTAACTTTAAAAATTTCAATAGATTTTGAATCAGATAACTCTTTGTGAATATTCTTTAAGTTCATTCTTTTATTATTTTATTGAATTTAAATAAATATACCTTGCCAGCACAATTATTAATTCTGTTTCAAATTATTTCATTTAATCTATTTGAGAGTTTCATATTTATTTTTGAAATATTACTATAACTTTATATCTTATGAATAATCACCTTGTCCTTATTAAGTTAAGAAATCAGTCACCCCCTACTTCTGGGTTTGGACTTATTATCAAGCACTCTTATGTGAACAGAGAATAGAGGATTTCATGCTGAAATTTGAAAGGTGTGTCTCTATTTTTTGGATACTAGAGGTGAGCAGAGATAAATATTAAACAGTATTTTTCTATCCCAACAATAGCATGCTCATCATCATCTAAATTACTCCCACCCTCCTCTCCAAAGAGCAGACAGAAATGTCTGGGGCACTATATCTCAAGTCAGAAATAGACTGGGAAATTTGAGCCTCCTGAATGTGAATCTAGCTCTTTTCTGTCTATACTATAGCTTCTTCCTTTTCCCTTGGTCCTTTTTCAAAACTTGCCTGTAATCCCTCCATTTTCCCTGGAAACTGGACTTCAGAAACAGGGATATTTTTGTTCAGCAATACAGCTTGTGACTGTGGTCCATATACAAATGGAAAGTGTTTCTTCTAGTTCTCTCTCTCCCCTTTTATGTATTTTTTCCAACCTTCTAACCAGGACAAGCCATGTAAATTACAGGGCCCATATAATTTGCAAAATGAAAATGCAGGACTTCTTGTTCAAACCGATTAAGATTGTCGAGAGGGAGAAAGCAGGAAATCAAATCAAACATGGGGATCCTTCTGAGGATGGGGTCCTCTGTTGAATTCACAGATCACACACCCCTGCAGCAGGCCTCAATTCCGTTGAGTTTTCCTTGGAGCTTTGTCCATATCTACCCCCTCTCTGCTCTCTTCCTCTCTCTGCTCCCACCTCTTCCTTCATTTTTCTCACCTCTCTTCTTTCTTCTTTGTAATTCTTTTTATTTCTATCTCTCTTCCTTCTCCTTATGAAACTTCAGAGAGTGATTGTGAAGATGAAAACATTCTATGATGTTAAAAATATTTTGTAATATAAAAACTAAATAAATAATGGTAATTAATGTCACAATATTTTTCTTATCTACACTTACTTTCCTTTAGATTTCTTATTTTCATTGATTTTCTCTTCTCTCTCCTCCCATCAATTTACTGGAATTCCTTAGAGACTCTCCATTTCAATATCAGCCTTCCTTTTAACTTTCTCTATAACTATCTTTTCCAAATGCCTTTTGTCCCAGGGGACATATGTTATGTAAATAAGAATGGAAATAATGGAAGATTGACAGAATTGACAATGTTTGTCTCTTTTTTCTTCCCTTGGAAGCTTAGATGGCTAGCAATGCCTGGGTATAAATAGACTATGCACATCATAAAAAGGAAACTTTTCAGATGTCAATAAAATCAATATAAGTGCAAACTGGGCCTTCTTCTGAAAAATAAATGAAATCCAGATGAATTTGATTCTGATTATTTTTCTTCTAGAGCTCCAGTAAGCACAATGTCACTTCTTTCTGGTAATAGCCTGTTTTGCACAAACAAACAAACAAACAAAAAAACCATGCCTTCTTTAAAGTGGGCTTTAAATTTGGTTTTATTAAAATTTACTTTTCTGACTTTGCTCCAAGACCAAATGTATTTTCCTGAATATATGAGGTCCCTGGAAATCAAGAAAAGAAAGTATTTCTGTTTGGTGTTTATGAGTATTTGTGTACACATGCAGGGCTATGCAATTTAAGTACTGGACCTTCAGAAAGAAATCCAGATAGAAATAAATCTAAAACAAACAGACCAAAACTCTTTGACATGATATTAGCTCACACATAATGCTCTAGTGCACAAGTGGCATGTAAGATGTCTTGTACCAGATTACGTGCTCATTTTAATGACATTCCTTTAGAGCCATAGTTTACCAGTGCAAAGGCAATAGACATCTTTATGTACTAGTCATTCAAAGGATCCAAAAACATCCAAAACTCAAATATAAGATTTTAATTTCTGAGGTGTAAATTTTTATTTAAGAACTCAAATTAATGCATAATCAGTGACTCAAGGGGATCCTGCCAGAATGAAGCCTGGCATTTGAGATCCAAGGAGACACTCAGCTCATGCCAAATATGAGTGAGTTCTACTCATCCACTCAGTCAAGAACAAGCATTAAGGCAATCTCCTGAAAGAAGCCTCAGATTGCTCTATAGCCCCTGTCTTTTAATTTTACCTTTTTATTGACAGAGAATACATATAGTAAAATGTACAAATTTCAAGTGCATAACTCAATGAATTTTCACAAATGCATACACCTATGAAGCCATCATTCAACTTCAGTTACAGAAAAAATTTTATACCCCAGAAAGTTTCCATGTGCACTTTTCAGCTGAGAACCCTCATCCAGTGTTAACCATTCTTCTCACTTTTATCACAGATTGTTTTTCTGTTCTTACTTAAATATTAATGGAATGACAACGAATGTATGCTTTGTGCCTGGCTTTTGTACCCACCATTTGACTGTGTAGTTATCCATGCTATTATCCATAGGAGTGTGTAAAATCCCACTATTAATATAATGAAATTATTTATCCATTGTACTGCTGATGGACCCTTGGGTTGTTTCTAGTTTGGGGCTGTTGTGAATAATGTTGTTATGGACATTATTATACATGAATTTGTCTAGTTTTTAAAATCCAATGTTTATTATTTATTTTATTCCTTATTAAGTCATCTGTCTTTGATCTATGCTTAGTAAAAGAAATGATGAGCCATAGTTTATTCTTACATTTTTAACATTAACAGATATCTACCAACCATTTTCCTAGGTGATTATACAAATTGATACATTCGCCGTGAATGTATGAGTGTTTTAGATGCTATAAATACTAGCTTTCATTTGCTGTTATTGGTCGTTTCAGCCATTCTAAGAAGCATGTCACTGTGGTTTTAACTTGCATTTTGTAATAAGTAATGATAGTGAGTCCTTTTCTTATTGTCATTGGTCATTTGAATATCTCTTTGTAAAGTGTCATTGAAGCTTTTTTCCTTTTTTTTTTTTTAAATTAAGTCTTGTATGTGGGGGCTGACTTTTTATTATGGATTTGTAAGAGTACTTTATATTTGCTGGAAATGAGTCCTTTGGCACATATTTGTATTGTGAATATTGTCTGTCACTCTCTGTATTAACATTTCACTCTCAATAATGCCTTTTAATGAACATATGCTCTTAATTTTAGTTAAGTACATTTATCAATCTTTTATGTACCTTCTTTAAGAAAATGTTGTCTATGACAAGTTCACTAAGATACTATCATATGTTTACTTTAGAAATTTTATTATTTTACATTTTACAATTAAAACTATGATTCATCTCAAGCTAATTTTTGTGTATGGTAAGAGGAGGAGTCACATTTTTGTTTGTTTTGTCTTGTTTTATATGCAGATACTCAATGGTTCCAATATCATTTGTTGAAAAGAAAGGTTTTGGGTTTTTGTTTATTTTTGTCATTATTTTATTTATCTTGTTAAATAATGTTCACTATATATAGTAAGGCTGGCCTATGCTTACTATACATACCTCCAGAAGGGACAGAACTTTCTTCTCTAGCTTATAGTTGATAGGGCATTGAATCCTAAGGGTTTATGTTTTATATTTTAACAATTTCTTATATTGCCCCAATTGAAAATATTTTTTTCCTATTCTACAGTACCTTTCTAATGGAAAGAAGATATTTTAAATTAAACCAAAACTTTATAATATCATCTAATAAAATAGGTAACTAGGGAGGTCAAAACTAGTTAGTTCATATAGCCTATTAAGTAGCTATTTTATTTGCATCAGAAAATTGTATTTCTGTAGTAAAAATGCTGTACAACTGTCTTAAACATAGAATATCTCCTCTCTCTCTTTCTCCAGAAGTGTTGAAATGCGATTTAAAGAAGTGACTGGGTCTCTATTGATTAGCCAGAACATCAGCCAATAATACTTCAAATCTGATGTATACAAGGAAAATTACTTCAAGATTCAGTGTCTATTACTTCCATGCTTTTGAATGCTCCCCCCTTCCTCATTTGGTTCAGTTGCTTAATATATACCAAATGTAGTAGGCTTTCTTTTAAAAGCAAAAATACAACCAGTAGCTGTATTATACAGGAGAAAGGAACTATGCAGATTTAAAACTCATAAACAGCATTGAAAGCAGAGACAAAGAAACTATATCTAAAGTGGACAAAAACAATTGAGGGAAAAAAAGGGATGTCTATATGCTGATAAGTAAATAAAAGAAACCAATATTAAAATAATATTATTTCTTAAATATATATCATTTCCTAAAATCTTTCTACCTAATCGCGTTTTTGGAGTGATAGTATACAGATTTGTTGGCACTGCCAAACTCTAGAAGATCATCTATAGTGTTCTAGGCTACTACCAGCTACTGGCACTTGGCCTAAAATTATTTTATCATTTATTTTATTATAACAATATTAGGCCAAGGACATTGTACAAGATAGTTCCACAGACATGAAGTAAAAATAGGAATCTCAGGCCCTGAGGAAGATTGAGCTACTGGATATTATACTAAAACTTGAGGCCCATAATAAGCAAAATAAGGATAGTGAAAGCTAACAGAGCATTGCTAAAGTCTATTTTCTCAGGAAGCTCCATTTTACCATTGGAAGAGGACCATAGGACACAGAAAAAGACAAACTGTCCATTCTTCTGTGACTTCTCCCATAGAAAATTTGTGTTTTTATGAAATTTAATTGGAACAATAAAAAAATATTTGACTAAAGAAGTAAAAAACATATACACTGAAATTATAAACTGATGATGAAAGAAATTTCAAAAGACTCAACTAAATGGAAAGACAGCCCATGCCCATGGACAGGAAGAATTAATGCTGTTAAAATACCCATATTACCCAAAGCAATCTACAGATTCAGTGTGATTCATATCAAAATCCTAGTGGAATTTTGCTACAGAAATAGAAACAATAATCCTAAACTAAATATGGAGCCACAAAAGATCACAAATAGTCAAAGCAATCTTGAAAAATAAGAATAAAGCTAGAGGCATCATATAATATTTCCTAACTTTAAAATGTATTATAAAAGTATAGTAATCAAAACACTATGGTACTATCAAAATATATATATAGAGAGAGAGACCAATAAAACAGAATAGAGAGCCCAGAAATAAATCCATGTGTATAGAATCAACTAGTCTTTGACAAAGGCACCAAGAATGCAAACTGAGAGAAGAATAACCTCTTCAACTAATGGTATTAAAAAAACTGGATATTCATATAGAAAAGAATGAAATTGTACCTTTATCTTATATCATACAGAAAATCAACTCCAAGTGGATTAAAGACATATATAAACCTGAAAATGTGAAATATAGAAGAAAATATATAGAGAAAAAGATGCTTGGCATTGGTTTTAGAAAAGACTTTTTGGACATGACACCAAAAGCAGAGGTAACAAAGGCAAAAATAAACAAGTGGTACTACACCAAACTAAAAAGTTTCTGCACAGCAAAGGAAACAATCAACAAAATGAAAAGACAACTTAAAGAATGGTAAAACATATATATACAAGCCATATATCCAATAAGAGGTAAATATCCAAAATATTTAAAGAATTTGTACAATCAAATAGGAAATAACCAAATAGCAAGATTAGAAAATGGGCAAAGGACATAAATAAACACTTCTCAAAAGAAGAAATTCAAGTGGTTAAGAGCTATATGTAAAGGTGCTTCAGCATCTCTAATCACCAGGTAAATGCAAATCAAAACCACAATAAGATATCACCTCACAACTGTTAGGACATCTATTATTAAAAAGCTGAAAGGTAACAAATGCTGGTGAGGATGTGGTGAAAGGGAAGCCTTCCACACTGTTGGGAAGGTATATTTGTACAGACATTATGTAAAAGCAAGTGGAGGCTTTTCAAGAATTTAAAAATAGAACTACCATATGACCTAGCAATTGTACTTCTGGGTATATATTCGAAGTAACGAAAATCTGGATCATGAAGAGAGATTCACATTCCCATGTTTATTGCACCATTATTCACTACAGTCAAGTTATGGAAGCAACCTAAATTCCTTCAATGGATGAATCCATATAGAAAATATAACTGGATTATTATTCAGCCTTAAAAACCAAGGAAATCTTGCCATTTGCAACAACATAAATGAAACAGGAGGACATTATGCTAAGCAAAATAAGCAAGACACATAAAGATAAATACTGCATGATTTCACTTAATATATGAAATCTATTAATACAAAAGCCAAACTCAGTGGAGCAGAATGGTGGTTACCAGGGGTGGGAGGCTGGGGAAATGGGGAGATGTTGTTCAAATGGTCCAAAGTTTCAGTTATGCAAGACAAATAAGTTCTGGCCATATAATGTACAACATGGGGACAATGGTTAAAAATACCATATTTTGTACTTGAAATTGTACGACAGGATAGAGCTTACATTTATTCTGTTCCCCACACATGCATATACACACAATGGAGGAATATGTTAATTATCTTGATTATGGTGAGCATTTCATAATGTATAATTATATTTAAACATCAAGTCATATATCTTATATATTTAATTTTATGCATTAATGATATCTTAATTTGGCTATTACAAAAAGAGATACCTTTTTATAAAATAATTGGAGAGGACAGAGACAATCCCTCCACCTGCTTCATATTAAAGAATCACCTCTGGTTGCTTAATGGAAATAGGCAACCATTATCTTACCGGCAGATTTTTTGTTTCTATTGTGGAGACTTATTTTTTTCTGACTCTGAAGAGTGAGATTGCATCAAACGCACACATACAAACACACCCACAAAAGAGGACATTTATATTTCTCTAGATAGATATGTTCTCATCATATCCAGTTTCCAGTAAAATAATCATGGTGCAAGTCATAGAAAAATACGGTTTCAGGAGCTTCATTGCTGAGCCTGCTGAAGGTCAAAGTGTGATAAGCCCGTGGAGGAAAGCCCTCTAGTGGGAGCACATCCTTACATCAGGAGCAGCAAATATTAACATTAGCTTCCCTCCTGAGCCTTTCTGATTGTTTTCTTGTGCTAGAAGGATATAATCAGTAGAGGATATCCTCAGGAAGTGAAAGTCAGCTTTGCCTTACTTCATTTGTAACAGCTCTCAGAGTAAGATGGTATTGCCACTGATGAGTTTCTTTTAAATGACTGTTTTTTTTTCCAGCAGTATTTTATAAATGGTTGTTGCATTAAAGAGTAAATGAAACTTCCCTGAAGAACACACTCCACCATGCCTTTAGTGTCTTTCCTGACACATCTGTGAAGACGGATGGACCCTAAAGAGCTAGCTGCAAACTAAGTGAGTCACATTTGTCTCCCAAGAATGTTTTATATGCTGCAAAATGTGACAAAGGCCATTACAGAGATTATATTTCCCAGCAATGAATCTGCTGTCCATCCTCTGCTATTCCAAACATTCAGAAAATTGCTATAGAATTACTGATGACCCAGAAAGCAAGCAGTCATTGACTAGCTGCCCTGATATGTCCCCTGAAGATAGGGCAATGACAGTGAATTTCTTAAATTGAGAATGGTGCTGAAAATACATGTAAAAAATAACTTTCTAAATCCTACTCATTCAAAGTTTTATATAAAAATGTTTTCCAGAGTTTATGTTAATAATCAAATGTGCTACTATTAATTAGATGAAAATTTTTAATTCTGAAAAATATATGTTCTTAGTTTTCTTCTAAAATAGGTCATCTGGGCAACCTGTTTACAAATGTTAAATTGTTTAAGTTAAGTCAACTAAAATCCTCCTATTGAGAATTTTTCAGCTGGAAACACAGTCTCTGGCCTAGAGATAATTGTGAAAATAAAATGAGATGACCCATATGCAGCAAAAGTGTATAATCAAGAAGTAGATTGCTTGAAGAACATCTGAACACACTAACAGTAGATACACTTACAGGATGCGATCATTTTCAATGTTTCCAGGAAGCGAGTTCAATTTATGGTGGTCATTAAAGGATGGATTGGTAATTTGACAAGGATGAAAGTGGGATGTACTTTTAAGACAATTATGAATGCAGTAAAAGTGCATGTGCTGTTTATCAAAGCAACAGCATGCCCAGGCATGAAAGATGCTGTTTGGTCCAACAGGCCCAATACCTCTGACTATAGTTTTTCATGTTGCTACAGGTTTGCACTGTATGCCTATATCCCCCAACTCCCTCAGTTCCAAGGCACTTCTCTGAACCATGGTTTTTAGCCATTATTTTTTAGCATATCTACAACTTTGTCCTTCGAATCTCCCGATAACACCACTGTGGAGTTTCACATCGCATGCAAGGCTCTGTTTCTCAAATCATGGACTGAATCTCCTGATTTCTCTTCATTAACCTTCAGAACTAACTTTATGTGCTTTTGGAATAGGACCGTTTTGTACTTACTGGTGACAAATGGTAAATATTAATGTCTGTCAGAACAGATCTAAAAGTAACGAAACAAAACAACCACAGAAATGTATGTTTCTTAGCTCTGCACTAATTCTCCTGAAACCAATTATCTGGGCATATTAGAATTAGTATAAGCTGCTAACCACAACATTATCCAACATCCATAGCTCTATTATATTTGTCTTTTGAATCAATAACTGAAGCCTATTGGCTTCACTCTACCTTTTGCCACTTAGGCCAAAAGAATCTGTAAGTTCAGCAGAGAACCTGATGTAGCCTCATGAATACAGTCACATGAAACCAACAAAGGGTAGTGGTTGAATCTACCTTCTGTCACCTCAGAAGGCCAATCCATTTTCAGAAATAAGATGTCTGCCCGGAAAGTATCCAGTGATTGTTAGTATAACGGGAACAGTTAGTTCAACATTGACGTAACCTGGCAGCCAAGGTGAGTGGACTGGAATGAGCATGCATCAACAATGACAACCTCACTATACTAGTCAGACGGTGCTAGATGCTGTTGAGTGAGCATGTGTACTGTGTGGCCATCGTATTCAAAATGAGTGAGCAAATAGAGCAACAAATCTGCATCAAATTTTGCATTAAGCTTGGACATTCCTCTGCAGAAACTATTCAGATGATTCAGAAGGCTTTTGGGGCTGATGCAATGAGTGCAGCACAAATAAAAGTGTGTACAAACGCTTCAAAGATAGTCAAGAATCTGCTGCAAGTGATACACGTTCTGGAAGGCCTGCAACAAGCATAAAACCTGAGAATGTTGACCACGTACAGGTTAGGGTAAGAGACACTGGGAGAACTGTGTGAGGTCCCAAGGTGCCCTTTTGAAGGGGACAGAGGCATTATTGTCTTATGTACAATGTTGCTTGTATCTTGTATCATCTTAAATAAATATCTCTATTTTTCCTATTATATGGCTGGATATTTTTTGGACAGACTATTCTTATATTTCAAGGACTTGGGGTAAGTATAACAGGAAAGAGAAAACATAAAACAACTAAGACTGAATATAATATAGAATTGATCTTGCATTCGTGTGAAAACTCTAGCTCTTGCATGTCTGTTTATTACTGGAAAACTCTGAGTCTATGCTTTTATATAGACCCCAAATCACTTACTTCCATGCTGCATAACAGCTACTTATTTAGAAACAATTACTAATAATACGATTTATTATAATGGATTTCTTCTTCACCTTTTAAAAAAGTATATGTGTGTTTAATATAAGTGTAATGCACAGATACTTACTCATTTTCATTACATAGATTGGCCAGTTCTGATAAATTGTCAGAAGGAAATTAATATTAGGACTTGGTAGGGGGTGATGAAGAAAAACCTGCTTTTAAGCTACCAGATCAGAATCAATGACCAGCTGATTGAATTGACTTGGAACAATAGTAGAAAACTGGAAGTAATGTCGGGAGCTCAGGAGGGCAGAGTCAAGTTGATAAATCAAAGACTTAAACATACAAGGTCATTATTGGAAATGACAGTGAAAGGATCATGGAGCGAGTGAGATAGAGATAGATGAATCTGTTGTTAGCCAGGAGCTCTGAAGATCTTAAATTGTTAGCTGAACCTTGAGAGCCTTGAAAGTTGTCTGTTTTCACATCTTCCTACTTCAGAAGTCAAACCTAAGAAAAAAAAGTGGAATGTCTCTTGCTGTGAAAGAATGTAGCAGAGGAAAACAAGGCATGTTTCTTCATATATTGTTTTTCATGTTATATTTAGGAAAAAAATCCATATTTTATAATTAAAAATATTTACGACATCAAAATATGTCTATATTTTATAATTATAAATGATATAATCTATTTAAATATGTACAGAGAGAGCGAGAAGTGAAGGTTGAGAAAGTCTTGAAGCATTATGGAATGGGCATATGTGGGAGATCCAAAGAATGAACGTATCTGCAAGTGAATGAATAAATCTGAAAGGGTGCACATCACAGTAAGTGCCTGTGTCTTCATCCAGGGCTCAGGAATATTTTACTATGTCTATGAAGATTGTCTTTACCTGGCATATTCTTATGAACCATATTTTTTGTTTGTGCTACAAGTTAATAACTAAAGGAAATTATACTTATTCATTATTTTATGCCACATGTGCCTATCATTATCTCAGCAAGTGATTACCTAACAGCTCTCTGATTTAAATTCATGTGGTTTATAATTCTTCCAACATTTTATGCCTACAATTATCAAAATACTCCAGATGTAGCCTCATTTTCCAGATTTTTCTCCTTAGAATCGATTGCTTTGTAATATCCTAAAATGAGTGCTATGGTATCACCTGCTATACAATGTCAGCATGTTGTGACTCTTTAGGCCATTTAATCTTATTTAGTCCCTACTGCCACTTATTACATATGGATGCAGAAAAATATTAAATATATGCTCCTAGCCAATCTTGATTACATGAAGGTATTTAATTTTATTTTCTTTCACAGGAAATTTGGAAGTAACTTATCTGAATAGGCAGCATGCAGTCTTCAACCGTTTGCTCTAGGGTGTCCAATAATGAGACCAGTTGGTGAAATAAAGATCACACTTCCAACAGTAGTTATTTTAGAGCATTTCTACTGGGCAACTTGTAGTTGTATACTCTAAGTAACATTTTACTTAGGCTTTCTTTGAAGGAAGGGAAAATCTCTCTTTTTTCTTGGCTCCTATATTATATTTAATAGTTGTCTGCTTAGTTTAGCTCTGGATTTAAAGTGACATGGTTTGAAGAACATAACTATATTAGATTGTGTGATTTTAGGTGTTTCTAAAGTTGTTGAGTGTTGGAATCACAGTTGGTTCCTCTATCATGAATTGTTTCTTCTCCTTTGTTGGAGTCCACCATTATAAGGTATTTTCCCTACAATTTAAGGTTTAATTTCTTGATAAAATAAAAAAAAATACTTGCATTATATAACCATTTAAACTGTCCTTGGTTACTTATATAGCACAACATTTGAAGGATATGGAAGTCAGTATTTATGGGAAGGTCCAGATATTTTTTGTTGTACTTAATCCCCTCTGTGGTAGTAAGGAAAAGACATTCATTACAACTTATGCATTTAATCAAATAAGAATACTATATCTGAAGTTGCTGTGTAAACTGTAAGGTAGATATCCAAAGTGAGCTATTATGTACAAAGATAACTGGTATTCTTTCCATTGAGCATATTAAATCACTGTCTCCAAGTGATAAATTAATCTAAGCAGTTGGATAATAAATGTGCTACAAGGTATTAAAAGAGTTTTGTGTTCAGGAAAAAAGAAAGAACGTGGCCTTCAGATTTTACCAAACGTGGGTTGGAATCTCAGTTCTCACACTGGCTTTGTTACCTTAAACATTCCATCCTACTTCTCTGACTTTCCTTCTCTTCACCTATAAAATCTGAGTAATGGTAGATAAGCCAGAGGCCTGCTGTGATTAGTTGTATATTAGGTAATATATGACAGATGCTCAACAAAATACACTAGTGGTGAAAGATCAGGAAATACTTGCTAATAAACAGAGCACCCCTCAAAGTTGCAGTTTGGCATGTTAAGCTAACTATCACCTATACTTAAAACCCTGCAATCTCTGAGTTGCTTCTCAGGAAACAAGAACTAGAAATTATCTCTTTCTGAAGTTTAAATTAGGAAAAAAAATTCTACACCTGGATAATTCTTATAAAACCAAGATAATTTAACAATTTCAGAGGACCATGCAAGGTAACACAATAGAAATTCACTCATTTATTTGGTAGTCAAAGGCAAGAAGCCAATTGCTAAAATTCAGATATAAAATGTTTTTCACTTAATTACAAGATAAAGAAAATTCATTCTTATTATTATTAGTTGATATTTTACAAAATGTATGCTGTACTAGGCATTGTATTAAAAAATCTTTAATCTTTAATCTTAGAATAATAAGAAATAGTATTGGAATCATTTCTGTTTTACAAACGTGACTTTTGAGGCACAGTATATAGAACAGAAATCCACTGGGTATGTTGAATAAATAAACGACTAGGTAAATGAACTTATTCAATGACTGTCTCTGTCAGAAACATTGCCTAGTGCTATACAGTTTAAAGTCTGAAAGTGCTTAAAACGAGGGTTCTGTGAAGGAGTGGAAACAGCAGTAATATTGACCTAATTCAATTTCGTTGGTCAGCGCCATCCCTCAAACTAAAACTAGATCAACTCCAGAACATGTACCTATGGGTGTACAGGGAAAGGAATGCCACAGATTTAAAAACAAGGGCCTTTGAGGCCTTTGCATCCAAGTACATTGAATTCTACGGAGATTAGAGACTAATGATTAGATACAAGTCTTCCTCTGCCTCCACATTTAGAACATTATACACAGTCCAAAACCATGAAAGCAGAATCTCAGGAGATTGAGCAGTGCTTGATGAGCTAGAATTGAGAACAACGAAGAAGATTCTTACCGAACCCCAAGGAGGATAAAGGTGAAGGTTAAAGTTTCCCTCCTATCTGGCCTCATTCCTAGAGAACAGAACTTTACTGGACCTGCTGAATAAAAACAGAGAATAGGTTAATAGGTAATTGAGAATCCCTGACAGACGTGACTTCCTAAATTAACATTAGCGTGTTCATGTCTAAGTTTAAAAGCACTCAGTGGCTTCCATCACGAGTTCTAAAATCGCTCTGATGGATTTCTATTCGCTCCCCAACCAGGCCCAGCCTTATACAATTTACAACCCGGATGCTTTATGTTTTTACAATCTTATTTCCCACTTATACGCAACATGGCTACAATTTATTGACACCAAAATAGTCACCCACAGACACACATCTCACAGTTCACACCTGCAGCTTTTGCTCATATTACCTCTTCCTTTGGCCTCTGGTTGTTTCTGAGGCAAGCTGAGGCTCTCTGTTTGCATCGCCATGTGACTAGTACATGGAAGCTAAAAGGAGTCAGAGTCATTGCCTTTATCAGTTTTGATCATTGTCATCTGCCACACTGAGACCACAATTGACCACATACTTTAAGAAAATGCTCTCTGTTCTTGGTAACACTCACTCACATATCGTGGTGAGCTCTCCAAATTATACCAGTAAACAAAAAATACTTAAGAGATATTTATTAGTTCTACTTCCTTGGTTACCTATTATTTAATTAAGCAGTCCCATTTTAGGAATTTATTTTACAGGGGAAAGTGCAAATAAAATAGACATTCCTAGTGCCTAATCTCCAGCCATGTACAATTTAGACACACTGCATTGTTCCTTCCTCTTTAGTCATTGATTGTGAGAAACATGGTAAAGTATCTACACTTACATGAAAGCAGTACAGCTGAAACCTCCTTTATACCAAATTAGCAGGATAGATATTGCATTGAAGATAAAATGTAGGACTAAATTAACTTGGCATAATGCCCACATCAGACATATTTCCAAATTTACTTCCGATTGCAATATAAAACATTGCAATTTAATAGTGATGATGATAATTATGATGATAATATTAACTACTATGATTTTTGTTTTTTAACTCAAATCTCAGCATTCATTAAATAATACAATTTTATTGTTGAGGAGAAAACTTCACTAATACAAATTAACTGACTTAGTTAATATCACTCAGCTACTCAATTATGACTCCATAATTTGATTCAAAGATGAGGTGTGCCCCAAATTACTTATTGTTGCATTTAATGTTCCACTTTTCAATGGCTAGAAATAATATTGATATGTTAGTCTAGAAATTCTCATGGTTCCTACTCATCACAATTCAAAATGTACTGCCATTTGATAATTAATTGATTCTAACATCTAGTTAAGTTACTGAGAAAATATGTAAAAGACTACTTCAACCAAACAAAAAAGGGAGAAACTGGTATCAAACATTAAGAATAATGGCCCTGTGGAGATCCTTAGTAATATCTTTGCAATCGTGAGATCCTTTAATCTTTCTCTCTTGTGTTGTTTTAAAACTTTATTTTGGCCTGTAATTTAGAAAACTTACCCCAGCTTCTTAAAAAATAATAAAAGGCAAAATTACAAAGTTTAACAAGAGGGTCACAAATAAAATAAGTGTCTTTAAAGGGAAGACACTAATTATGCTTTAATTACCTCCAAAAGAAAAGAATCCTACTGCAGTTCCTGGATTAATCAAAATAAAGTGGACAGAAAAGAGAATCTCACATTTGTTTTCCTTTGGGTAAAGTCAGGTAATATAAATTATAGAAATATGAGTGAAAATTCTTATTAGCCCTCATTGTCAACTGTCAATATTAATACATTATGACAAATGAATTAGTTAAAATTATACTTATAGATTATTGATTTGTCTCACTCTTTTTTAGAATGATGAAATTTTTCACATAAGTGGGTCAGTAATCTACCTATTTTAGCAGGAATTCTCTAATATGGATATTAGCAGATTTAGTGGCATATGCAACCCTAGCAAGGATGTAAACACTTAAGTAGTATCCACTACTTGAAGCTGTAATTGTTCAGTAATTGAAAACACAAATTTTCACACTGAGTAGATATGAACATGAATGCACATTCCCCAACAATGTGATCTTAGGAAAATAACGTAAAAACACTAAATCACAATATTGTCATATATTAAAAATGTGCATAATATCATCTTAAGTATTTTGTATGAAAATCGAATAAGTTTATACATATCTGCCACATACTAAGCACTCCATTCATGGTCCTTTATTCATGGTCCTATACATAAAATGATGCATTCAACTTATATTTGTTATGCACCTATCATATACTGTCCTAGCTGTTACAGATACATACAAAAAAACTGACAAAAATTTTCACTTACATGGAACTTTTGTTTTTATAATAGGAGATACTCAAATAAAAATTAATAAGGACAATATGTAATGAGCCAGTTGGTGTTGAGTACTATGATGAAAATAAAACAGGAGTGGTCAGCCAGACTTGAGGAAATAAAGGGAATTGTCTGCAATTTTAAATAAGATGGCTAGGCAAGGATTTGCTGAGAAAGTGATATTTAAACACAGGTATCTTCCCAAACTTGTATGTGTGTTAAAATACAGAAAACATCTGATATAGGCAATTTCCAACTTTATTTTATTTTATATTTTGGTATTGAAAAAATTTACCTCCAATATATATTATTTGCCTTTGTATTTTTGTATCATATGAATCATATTAATTTCCACACACATATTTACACTCACATGCTTATATGTATGTAAAATATATAAATATTTTTATATTTTATATATTTATGTACTTTTTATGTGTTTTTACATACTTTCACCTATTTATACATATTTACATACCCTTTTATATCTGCATAATATTGTTAAGGATTTTTCAAACATTGAATACTGCATAGGAAGAGATGTGCTGGCACATATATGAGAACTATTACCAAGACAGAATTTGCTACACTCAGCACTTAAAAAAAGTTGTAGGCTGTGGTACAGGGCAACATCTAGAAGAATTCACAGGTTTCAGGTTGTACAAAAAAGTAAATGTTAGTGACATGCAAAGAAATTAAAATATAGAATGGAGACTAGGTTTGAAAAGAAAGATAATATGTTCCACATAGAATATACTGACATTGAACTATCTAGGGAACATTAATTAGATGTAGATAAGCACCAGGAAGCAAATTATTATTATGTAGTCCTCAACTTCAGAAAAAGATATTATAATAAAGAAACAGATTTGGTGCATTAATCAGGTTTGAGACCACAGAAGTGGGTGAAATTAGCAAGAAGTGGGTAGTGTCAGAAAAGAAGATATTATTGGAGAATGTGAATATTTAAGAGAAGTACTTGAGAAAAGGAGCCCCCTGAAAGACTGAGACGAAAAGCTAAACTACACAAAGAGAATTAATAGTTTAAAATAAGGATCAGTAACTTATAAATTTATAAATCTTTGATCAAAGTATAATCTCTTTTTCTATCTTATTATTTTACTAATTTTAAGTATTGAGTGCATATTTCCCAGACAGTGCACAGAATAACTTATAACAAGGCATTATCAACATCAACATCCTCATTTCCATCACTACTAACTTCATTTAGCACTTTCTATGTATTGGGGAACCTAATCTACTTTATTCTTCTGGATAGGACTACGAGACAAGTACTATATTTACTACCTTTATTTTGTACAAAGAAACAGAGACAACTGATGGATTAAGTCCCTGTTCTTCTAAAATCTTAGAGATAAATAGAATAAAAGTATAAATAGATAAGTATCTAAAAAGTGGCATAAAGTGGATATAATTTTAGCAGTGGATTTGCTGTGGGATTACGTATTAGGAGCCCCAATCCAGAACTGGAAGAGCTCGGAAGCCTTTCTGCAGGCAGTTATCAGCAAGACAAAATAAGCACGAAGTAGGTAGGTGTTCTGGCAAGAATAAGCAAGAACAATGTACAGAAATAAAAATATAGAGGAAGAGTAGAATTGGATAGAAAGATAACATGTTCCACATGGAATATACTGAGGTTGAGGGACCTAGGGGACATTAAAATTAGATAAGTATCAGAAAAACCACTGTGATACAGGGTATCAGATGTAATAATCATATCACTCTCACATCAGAGAAACTGATTAAAGTGATATAATCATATAATGGATGTTAGCAGAGGAGAGGGTTCTAAGAAGTGTGATGAACAGGCCATAAGTTCATTGTATTTGTCAATGATGAGATGGCGTGGTTAGTTGGTTAGTTGGGGCAAGTGCAGACTTATTTGAGTCCTTGTATATAATCTGAAGTTAGTAGGTTGAAAGTAAACAGAGTTTGATTTTGAAAAAATACATTAAGTCCTCTATTAAGTGCCTCCATAGATAGACTTGGTGATTTTCCTTTTTATGACACTTCTGCATACTTGCAATTTTATGCCTACATCTACAGCTATATCCATAGCTTGGATGTGAGCTTGGGTGTGAGCTTGGGTGTGAGCTTGGGGTAGTATGTTATTCTTCAGTTAGCCCAACAACATAGCACAATTCTGACACATCGATATTTTTTCAAAATAATGTGTTTCTATGAAATCAATAATGAAAAAATAAGATAGGTTACATGAGTGCAAGGATTTTGTTTTTATGTTTTTATTTTTAAGTTGCAATATATTTAACATGTTTATAATTACAAAGTCAACACAAGAAGAAATGGGAAGATTGAAAATACAGAGGCACGTTAGATAGGTACTTGGTCTTGAAGGAAAAGATGTGTGAGCACTATAGAGAAAGGAGGGTAGGGAGGGAACAGAATGAAGAAGAAAGTGGAAGGGATAATCCTTGAAGAAAAGTAACAAACCTGCTCTGAGAGTGGAAGGCAGTATAAAGATACCATGAATATAGTCAGAGATTTAGGTGTGATAAAGAGAAAATAACTTCGTGTTTTCTATTTCCTTGTGAAATAGGAAGTAAGGTCATATATTGGAGGTAGGAGGGCAAGCAGAATGAAGCACATATTGATTTTGCTTTAGCTCTAAAGACTAAAATGCACTCATATTTAAACAGAAAATTCAGATTTATTATACCAATAGGGATAGCATAAGACACATTCTCCTATTTAGCCAAGGCTTTTATTTGTCCAACTGCAGCTTGCCTGCTTTCTTTTTACAGTTGATCACAGTATACTAAATGCACACCTTGGTTTTGCATTAAAATGTAAGGCTGCCCTCTTTCTGCAATAATTTGAACTGCAGGATGTTTGCATATGATTATATGATGACACATTGTACTAGTATTTTTCACAGTATACATGGTAAAGCTCTAGATTTCCTCCATTTATTTAATTTCTACATTGTTTAAGTGTAAATCTAATGTTTATTTTGTGTGTGAGTATGTGTGTGTATGTGAAAGAGAGTGAGGAGGTAGAGAATCAGAATGAACTTGAACCAGGGCACGGAAGACTTCATTAAGAATTAAAATTTAAGGAAGTGATATTTATTCTTTTTCCAGAAATACAATAGAAAGTGCAACTATAAATCTACATTCTCCTTTATTGTGAATCCAATGTTTGATTTAGTCCTATGTCTGGTAATTCTCCAAGCGGATATTCAGGAATAGGTTTTAATGTTCCATGTTTATTGTCTTCCATAAGCTTTGGTCTGTATGCTTTGTAGTCAGAGACATGGCACAGCTCGTGTGTGACTGCCTAGGCTGGCAAACTGCTGATGTAGCCAATTAATTGGCTCCATTTGTAAACACCAATATTATGCTTAGAAAACAGTGTTGCTAAGTCAGTCTCTCTTACTGGCTTTTATTTTTTAACTAATTGAGCCAGAAGGAATGGATTATACATATTTGTTGTTTTGCATATAAATTGGAAATTACTCCTTTTCCCTACCTGTGGTTGCAAATGTTTTCTCCACTTTTGTCTGAACAGCAATCTCCATTTTTAGATAAGTCCTGACCAAATTATTGGAAAATTATAACCCTTGCTGACAGCCTTCTTAGAAATGATCAATCAAACTTCCCCAAGAGAAAATTATATTTTTAAAGGAAGCTTTATAACTCTGATGACTTCAAAGGTCAAGTTATTTTTTTTTTCTTCAATTTAAGGACATGTTTTGGAGTCAATCAATATTAATTCAACATAAGACCTTAGTCCTCAATTTCACCTCCTACATTAGCTAACATAATTAAACCTGTGTTGCTAAGCAAAATGCTAATTACCTTTTTCTTATGAACAAAGTACTCCATCTAGATTTTCTTTCCTTTTTCAATTTTCATTCATTTAAAAGAGAAAATTTATGATTCTTATATTGAGCATAAAAAGAAATTACCCAGTAATCTTCTGCATTTGATAAGAATTTCAAGCCTTTCTTTTTTTATTTTTTTTTTATTTTTTTTCCTCTCTGTCAGGCATACAACTGGTTGGACCCTTGTGAGCTGCATTCAGCTGGGATAGTGTTTGTTTAGCTCTTGGTTCCAAAACCTTGGTGAAAGTCTTTTAAAAGACTAACAGAGATAGAGCTCAATACCCTAAAAAGTCTTCTTGGCTCTTTCTTAACCTTTCCATTTTTAGTACTGTGAGCATTGTCCTGAATTAGATTGACTATTCTATCTTGATACTTAATTTCTTCATAATATCTTCTGTGATGTTCTCTGAAATTCCCAATGACTTTGTTTTAACTTTTGCCTTAGTCCCTCAGTAATTGGTTAAAATATATTCCTATCCTTTCTTTTTCTCAATACTCAAATCCCAGTGTAATGTTCTCATATAAAAGCAATTCTAGGGCTCATTGTATCTACTGCATGCACAATTACACGTCTAGAATTCTCTCAGTGTTAATGGGAAAATACTGATACTTTTAGGGATCAAGCTTAACTGGTAAAACTAAGCTAAAATGTAAAGTCAGATTGTGCCAATAAATTAAATGCCAATAATGCCATTTTTTGTTTTCAATGTGGTATTCTGAAACAAGACAGAGTATTTGGATAATTGTGTACTATTTAATATGTTAATATTGACTGACTTCTGACATTTAGATTGGGATGGTTCATTTATTGCTTAAGCAAATATGATGTTGCTAATTGTGCATTTCACTGTGGATGTGCACACATGGATATATAAAATAATATAAATCAAAACTTTAGAGGGAGCCTCTGTATGTGTATGTGTGTGAGGAAAAAAATGAGAGAAATGCTACTGTGTATTACATGTCATTTACTTCAAAATACTTCAGCCTTGTCAGTGTTAGAGTATGCATTTGTTGATTAGTTTAAGCTACATAGTTTATGGTCAGTTTCCCTAGTTAGAAATATACTCTCTAGGGAAAATTCAGCAGCATTTTAATTCAAAGTCTTCACATATTAAATGATACCTTCTTATTTTTCATATTCCTGATGCTTTGACTTCTGGGGCATTGCTGACCCTGAGTTGGCCCATTGTGGGAGATGGCAAGGACTCACTGGCCTGCAAGGGTCCATTTCATGCGCAAAACAACCAGAGGGTAATCCAGAGCCCACATACATACCCACTTCCTCTAGGGGAGGCTCACACTCAGGGCCACTATTACGCCCACCCTAATCATCCAGCACCAGTCCCAGACAACTAGGGACGACCCCTATGCACCAAAGCACACTGAAATTACTCAAATTAGCCAATCTTAAACTTGCTTACCCTGTTTTGCCTATTCCTTTCTTCAGAAGCCATATTAAGGCTCTTGATCACATTTCCCCTCATTTCTTCTGCCTCTTGACTGACCCTGTTGCTTCTCCGTGTGGCCCTGCATGGCTTGGAATGTCCCTTCCTCTTGGGAACTGTAACAAAATGGGAGTCATCTCCCAATCTGTTGACCTTACCATCCCTAAATAAAAATAAATCCTACATTTTAAAACACTTCCCTCCAGGGTTAGCTAAAAACACTTCCCTCCAGGGTTAGATATATTTGAAGCTAATGCTTCAAATATATCTAACTCTTTTCTAAACTAGATCCTTTGCTAATTGTCATAATAAATGTTATAAATGTATTTTCACTGGTGACACTAGATACATGTTGATAAATATAGTAGATGAAATAAATGGTCTCTTGTTAGTGAAATGTATACTATTCTAGATATGTAGATGGGCAAAAATATTTTGGAGATACTCTGCCAGCATGATTTGCATATGCTTTAGTGAAATGGTCCTGTGTTTGGTAAGATTTAGAGTTTTTGTTTGCCTACATTTTCTATACTATCAGCATATTTAATCCAACCTTCATAATGTTGTTTTACTCTATTCTAATACATGTTAAATGCCAGACCAGAGCAGCCCAAAGATAGACATCTTGTGTGCCATGCACTTTAGAAGTCATGTTGTATGATTGTTTTGTAAAGTTTTGCAAATAATTGTTTGTCTAATAAATGTGTAGGGCATATTATGATTGGAGATTGGACTTTATTAGAGAGATGAGAGTGTGATGGAGTAATTATCATTTACCTTGAAAGATTCAGTGGCTCCAAAAGTCCATCAAAAACTCTTGTAATTGTGTATTATTGACTTAGGTGTCACTCTCAACCTTCTGCAATACAGCATTATTTTATTTAATTTTCCATCCTTTTTCTTAATGTCTGTTCTTCTCTAATGGATACAAACTAAGTCATACACTGCCTAAATCTTCTTATGCTATATATATACTATATATATATAGTATATATCTGTGACTGCTAGAGGGTGGTTGTGAAACTGAGTATAATGATTTTTTGTGAAGCAACCTGGCTAGTCCTCAATGTCTGTACCTGGTGATTGGCATATCCTACTTAGCAGTTTTACTTAACAATGTTTTGTGTTACTCATATTTCTGCAACATGTTTGCAACCTGTTTGTATATTTATGCGATTGCTCAGTCTCTCACAAATTCCAACTAAATATCCAAGAAACCTTGTGCAATGGAAATAACAGCAAACTTTGAATCAAAATGTCAACTAGCAGATAATGTAGTAGTTTAAGAAGACAACATTTTTATAATCATAAAGACCTGAAGTTGGAGTTCTCATATGACATTATCCTGATGTGAGAGAAATAATATAATATTTCCTCATCCATAAAATAAAAATTTTTGAGTAATTATCGTGGGATTCAATTAAAATGTGTTTAGAGTACAAAGAATGTGATATTAAATTCACATTAGGAAAGTTATAGAAATCATGCCATTTTGCTTGTCATTTTTTTTACCTCTTAGCAAATGCAGATAGATAATAGTATATTGTACCAAGTTGCACTTTACTTGCAATTATTAACCCTTAGAAAGATCATATGCACATGACATGGAACTATGCAAAATTTAGGATGTTTTTCACTTAATTTCAATCTATTACCCTTGGTGGTAAATACATTGTGTGACTAAGATCTTACCATGTTATTTAATTATGTCTGTGTCATACCACCTCAAGGCTTGGGATTTTTAAGAGTCACCCATTCTGGAAAGATAGTTAACAGTTTGCAGAGAAGCAGCATACATTCTGAAATTGGATCTTATTGAATACATTTGCATTTGTTGTAAAGAGCAAGTACAACTTCAAGTGTTTGCATATTAGGGGAATATTTCTAGGAACAATATTATAATTTCCTCCTATGATGCTGAATTAAATGGACACATCCATACATAATTATCTGAGTGCTTCCACAAACAGCTTCCACAAGAGTTCCACATGTAACTCTAGGAATTCTTGGTAGGGAAGCTGTGACTGTTCTCATTGAATGTTCGAAGAAAATAGTGTATTTTCATTTGGATAAATAATCATTTGCTAAATGCTTACAATATGCAAGGCCTTAAATGAGCACTAGGGAAAGAAAATACAGTGGTAACAAAGCAGCCCAGGCTTTCAAAAAGTTTAAAATCAAATCTAAAGAGAAAATATATTTGTGAACAGCTGTCTGTATTAGGTAGAGTTTAATGAAGGCCACGTTCCTCTAAACTACTTCATATGAATGATACTGTGTACCAACAAACATTTCTTCACCTAATGCATTTTGCCAAAAAATTTACTCAACCCTCCCTTTTTGGTTTGGGATGTCTCTCTCTCTGTCCTTTTCTCCCCTGTCCTCCCCCCCCCCTTTTTTTTTTTTTTCTTCCTTGCCCTTTCTTTTCTGGTATGCTCCTGCATAACATTCATTTATTTCTTACCAGGTCTAACCCTCTCCTCCAACAGGACATATTTTAATAGTGCTATGTTTTCTGTGTGATAGCACATTTACTTAAAAAAAAGTACCAGGAAGCACATTCATCTTTTTTCCTTTTTTTTTAAGAGACAGACTCTCACTCCGTCACCCAGGCTGGAGTGCAGTGGTGTGATCATTGCTCACTGTAATATTGAACTCTTGAGCTTGAACAATCCTCCTGTCGCAGCCTCCTGAGTAGCTAGGATTACAAGAGCATACCACCATGCCTGGCTAGTTTTTTTGGTTTTTGTTTGTTTTTCCTTTTGGAGAAATAGTGTCTTGCTATGTTACCCAGGGTGTTCTCAAACTCCTAGCCTCAAATGATTCTACCGCCTCAGCCTTCAAAAGCACTGGTACTACAGGCATGAGGCACCACATCCAGCCATATTCATCTTTTTTTTTATCTAAGTATATAACAGAAGTTTTGTTAATTAACATAAGTAATATTAGAATGATGTTTCTTGTGTGAAATAGGTAATGCTCAAGAGGTGTGTGACATAGCACAGTAGGGACTCCTCCACTTTTCACTAACTAGATATGAAAATTTTGTAAGTACAATAACTTCAGACCATTAAGCAGTCACACTAGTTCTTAGAGTGCACTCTTCTTTGACCTACAAACTAAGCTTGCTGTTCTCATCAGAACATTGTATTTTACTTGGAATAAGCCCTGGAAACTGTATGTCATCTCAAATGCCTAATTATATGTCCCTGTGATAAAAACAGGAGACATAGATTCTAGTGGACCCACTTGCCTATTTACTCGATTTTGATCTAAGAATTGCTTTCACTGTTGTTTACTGTCAGTAATAAGATTGGGGAAAAGATTTATAATCCTTATCTACTTATAAATATGCTGTGCTACTAATATTTATGAAATGATTTGATATTTCCTAATGGCCAAAAAGCTTAGCAACAGATGGCCCACCAGCTTTTGGTTATCTTCCTGGATGTGGTCCTCCTGCTTGACTCTTCTTTTTCATTTATTTACTTATTTATTTTTAGTTTTTTATTTAAAAATTTTTAAATTTCAGAATATTATGGGGGTACAAATGTTTTGATTACATGATTGCTTTTGTACTGCTTGAGTGAAAGTATAAGTGTTCCCATCACCCAGATAGAGTACATTGAATCCCTTAGGTATGATTTCACCCATTCTTTTCTTCTCCCTCCCACCTGCATGATTTCCTTTGAGTTTTACTTCCGTCTGTGCACATGAGTGTTGATCGGTTAGCACCAATTTAATAGTGAGTACATGTGGTGTGTGTTTTTCCCTTCTTGAGATACTTAGGAGGATGATCTCCAGTTTCACCCAAAGGTATTAATTTTTTATGGCTGAGTAGTACTCTATGGTGTACATATACCACATTTTATTAATTCACTCATGATTGATGGACACTTGGGGTGATTCCACATCATTGTGATTGTGAATTGTGCTGCAATGAACATTCAAGAGTAAGAGTCTTTTGGATAAAATGACTTTTTTCCTTTGGGTAAATACCCAGTAGTGGGATTGCTGGATCAAATGGTAGGTCTACTTTCAGTTCTTTGATGAATCTCCATATTATTTTCCATAGAGGTTACACTAGTTTGCAGCCCCACCAACAGTGTGTAATTGTTCCTTTATCTCCACATCCACACCAGCATCTATTGTTTTGGTACTTTTTGATAAAAGTCATCCTTACTGAGGTTAGGTGATATCTCATTGTGGTTTTGATTTGCATTTCTCTGTTTGATTAGTGATGATTGAGCATTTTTTCTTATGTTTACTGGCCACTTGTTCATCTTCTTTTGAAAAGCTTCTGTTCATGTCTTTTGCCCACTTTTTGATGGGGTTGTTTAATTTTTTTCTTGCTGATTTGCTTGAGTTCTTTGTAGATTCTGGTTATCAGCCCTTTATTAATGTATAGCACATAAATATTTTCTCCCTTTCTGTAGGTTGTCTATTTGCTCTATTAATTCTTTCCTTGGCTGTGCAGAAGCTTTTTAATTTAATCAAGTTCCATTTATTTATTTTTGTTGTTTCTATGATTGCCCTTGGGGTCTTCTTCATAAATTCTTTATGGAGGCTGATATCTAGAAGAGTTTTTCCAACATTGTCTTCTAGAATTGTTACGGTTTCATGTCTTAGATTTAAGTCTATTATCCATGACTCTTCTTTTAAAGTAGAGGGGCTGTCCTGACATAGTACCTTGGTCTGGACTCATATCAGGTCTCACTGGGAAAAAATATAGTAGGTACTATATAGAACACAAAGTGCTTCTAAAGTGCAAATGTAAGAAAGGTTAATGATAAATCATAGACGGTTTCACAAATGAGATTATTGGAACTGATCCTTAAAGAATAAGTAGAATTGCTCTAAGAGTGATACAAAAGATCATTCTAGGAAGATGGAATCATCTGAAGCAAAGCATGAATGCCTAAAAGGACTTGATTATTTCTAAATTATAATTAATACAGTTTTGGACATATTTGAAGATATTTGTGATATTTTGTTACATTGAGTAATTCCCAATGCCTGAACATAACTAAACCAATATTTTCCTGTATTTATAAAATATTTAATAAAATTAATTAATTGAATTATTTAGTTTTTATCTCACAGAATTGGTATATAGGATTGTGAGGGACTGCAGGTGATTGAGAGAATCAATATATTTTCTTCATTAGCTTGTTTGGTTTTTAATAGTAAAACAAAAAGAAGAGGTTTTAGCGACTCTATAAACTATTACCATGAAGAAAACCTACACATTCAGTCATAGAGAAGAACATGGAGGAACCTACTCAGATGTGGTTCATATTATTCTATGTACTACTAACTCCCTAAATCCTTCCTGTTTTTATTCAAACCCTACCCATCTCCCAAGGACATATTTGATACTGCCCTGCCTTAGCATTGTGTCCTTTCTAGTATTATTATTATTGCTTTTAAAATTACATTTCTTATTTCTAAAGTATCCCTCTAGTACATAAGATCCTGCATTGTCATTTAAGAATTTTGGAGAAGAACACCTTATTTTTACAACCAAACTATAAACTATTAAGAAGATGTGGGCAACAATTGCTTTAAATGTATCCTTGCCAGATAGTAAGCCTTTATCAAATATTTGTTTAGAAACAATGATTACAGAGAATCTAGAAAGTAATATTATAGGCCTTAGTCCATTGCATCTTTTGAATGTGGATAATTTCAAAATGCAATGACATCTATAGCAAATAGTTATCTATCAGAAGGAAACAATAATTAGCACTTAATTTTAGGAATCCATCTACCTAGAGAGAATGGTACATGCTAAAACCTAGCCATGATCTTATACACATTGTATCATTGCCTTTCTAAAGCAAGAAAGTAGACTCAGCATTATATATGGATTGCTACCAACAAAAATGACTTTGAAGTAAAGTCTCAGTTAACTGACCATTTGATTAATCACAAATTCCCATTTATTAAGCAGTTGTTTTAATTAAAATGTTCTTATATAAAAATTGTAAGATAATTTATTTAGAAAAAATAATAAACATCACATTTTTGTGCCATATCCCTTCTATAATTGTTTTTACACATTCTATTTTCTAAGTAAAGGAGAGTTTACAAAATACTGAACAGAACTTTGAGAGGGGATATCAGAATTCTGTCTGCTTTTTTTGATTTATGTCATGATCAAGCAGTGTGAGTTTATTTCTTACTTTGATGGAATTCAATATTACCTTGATATTAATCACAGTAGCTCAGCTTTTCCATATTTTGATGCCTGGATAAGTTGATTTCTGAGTAATGACATAGGCAAAGTTGTTAGAAACATATATACATCACTTCTCCATTTATTTGTCTAATACATATTTAGTGAATACCTATCAGGTAGGGGACACCATACAGTATGTGTGTGACACAAGGGAAAGCAAACCTGAGATGGTCCCAACTATAGTGAAACTTTGTTTCCTACCACTTGAGTATATTTTTCAGCAACTCTACCCTATTCAATCCTTTTCTCTGAAAGTATCACCTGTACAAATTTAAGGATAAAAAATAATTTGACAAATTATTATTATTGTATCAGTTATGCATCCTTAAAGAAATTGTATACATGTAATTTCTCCAACACAGCAATAGTATACTTTGTTTGTTCTTTTTTTTTTTCTTTTTTTGGAGACAGGGTCTTGCTCTGTTGCCCAGGCTAGAGTGCTGTGCCTAGCTCACAGCAACCTCGAACTCCTGAGCTCAAGCTATCCTTCTTCCTCAGCCTCCCGGTTGGCTGGGACATGTGCCAGCATGCCCGGCTAATTTTTTCTATATATTTTTAGTTGTCCAGCTAATTTCTTTCTATTTATAGTAGAGACAGGGTCTCACTCTTGCTCAGGGTGCTCTCAAACTCCTGAGCTCAAGCGATCCTCCCGCCTCGGCCTTCCAGAGTGCTAAGATTACAGGAGTGAGCCACTGCGACCGGCCATGTTTGTTCTTGTTGCTGTTGGAAATGTCTATTGAAGTAGCTATTCCTTGATTGAACCATTAATCCATGTAGTATAATCAATTCAACTATTCTACTTTAATGTGTTTTTGTCCTAAAATATGGACTTTCAGAATATTAGCACAGAGAGGGATCTTAGAGTTCGAGTAGTACAAATCCCAATTTTACTATAAACTGTTGTCTAGCTAGGCAAAATGAGATGTTAAATATGAAAAACCCAATTATTTGTTGCTAAACCTGGTCAATTCAATGAATGCAATACAGTCAAATATTAGAACTTATTGCATACGTAGTATTTGAATGGCACATGGTATTAGTTTATATTTTTGTCATTATATGCCATGGCCTTCAAATAGAGTTTACAGAATTGAGTATCATTTTGAGAAGGTTATTTTTAGCATCAGTGACAAATGCATTACACAAATATTTATTTCTTTATTTTTTTTAGAGACAAGGTATTGCACTGTCACCCAGGCTGGAATGCAGTGGCATGATTTTAGCTCACTGCACCCTCAAATTCCTGGGCTCAAGATGATCTAGAGTAGCTTTGACTATAGACATTCATCACACCCACAATTTTTGTTTTTTTTCTTTTTGTTGGTAGAGATGGGTCTCACTATATTGCCCAGACTGGTCTTGCATTCCTGGCTGCAAGCCATCCTCCTACCTTGGCCTCCCCAAGTGCTGAGATTACAAATATGAGCCACTGTATCCAGCATGCAAGTATTTCCCTAAATTTTTATTTTAAATTGATAATTGGCAAACAATAAGAAACAAAAGAAAATTCACTTTTTAATTTTTCTGAATTTCTTAAGTATAAACTTTTACTAGTTGAACAGCAGCATATTTCTTAAAGTGGAAGGAAACCAGCTTTTATTCTATATGTACTTATTTCCCTAGCATAAAACTGAGTAGATTAATTTCTCATTGTATAGACTTATGACAAAAAGCAACTCCTCCAGGAACCAGCTGTGATATCACTATGAGGTCTCTATGCTGGGCAGGTAAGACCTATACACACTGCTACCCCCCTCCATAATACCCAAGTCAAAGATACATCACCTCATCACCGTTCCTTCCACTGCTGAGTTAACCCAAGGAGACCTTCTCAAAGACTTTACCTTGGCAGCCACTGTTAATTGGTCAGATTTTTGAGTAATGAAACAAAATCTATTTAATCTCCCTCGGCTAGATGATAATTTTAACATTAAAATACTTGTTTTCTTCCTCATTCCTTTCTGTTTAGCTAAATTTTCCATAATCTAGTATTTAAGTTATACTTTAGTAGTGAATCATGTGCCGATGTCCTGGTCACCATGTTGCAATATAATAAAATAGTTATTACTCAGATTGACATAAAATCTAATTAACAAGTTTTTGTTGTGCATGTAGTATCTGTCAAACACCATGTCTCTTTCTTAAGATCAGAGATCAGGTTCTGGAAAAAATATATGATTACATTTCATATAATTAAAATGCCAAAATGAATGTTAGGACTTGTGAATTTTATAAAAGTTCAAAGGTAGAAAAAATACTTTGGCTCTTGTAGTTGTAAAATATTTATAGAAATTGTTACACTTGAATTAGAATTGGGAAGGTTAATCTTAATAGATAAGAAAGGTCGATGATTGAGGGAAGACTACATATATTTTAAAAATAGCTACACTGCTGTAGCTTTGACTCAGGTGGTGCAAAGGCAATTTATGTAACCAAACCATTTGTACTCCCATAATATTCTGAAATTAAAAAAAAAAAACTAATAAAATAAATAAATAAATAGCTATACTCTAGTAGGTTCATGAAATATATAGCACCTTAATTCTTATAATAACAAGAGGAAATAACATGGCGCATTTATTTCATATTCATTCGGGGATCACTATTGTTATGATTTAAGAGGTAGAGTTTACTTCATTTATAAAAGTTTTGCAAGACTTAAAAATATTATAAGTGATTTCTTAAGTATAAAACTATTCATTCCTGTGTTATTGACTTCTTCATAGCCTATGTGTATATTGAAAATTGGGCTTAGGGAAAACTGGTTTAATAGTATTGATAATAATATAAATGGTATCCTTGAATAATGGAAATAAAGGCAAAGTGTTTTGAGTGATCACTGTTGGTCGTACACTGTTAAGTAATTTCATGCATATCTTCATCTTCACAGTAGATGAAAAATCTGAAGATTAAAAGTTAAACGTCATGATAATTATCACTTACCAATAATTGGCAAACTCTGGGCTGGATCTCACATTTTAGTAATTACAAAAGTATCAGAGGATGAGGTATTGAATTAAGGAGGTCTTCTTTTGTTTTGGTTCACCTTTGTCTTGTTCACAGGCTAAGTGACCTTATGTGAACATCATCTTTGATTAGCACTTGTGCTTGGCTATGCCACATTTTCTTATCCAATATTTCCTTCTTTGAGTTAAAAGAAAATGTCATTCATGGGTCACTCTAAGAAAAGAACATGTAAATATCAGGTCGTTTTTATAATTGATCATTATCACCATATAATATCCATGGGACTTACCAAAATTGAGGAAGGAAAGTAGACACTTCATTTTACTAAGATGGACACAGGATTTACATGGCTGTTTGAATTATTCTTCTTTCACAAAGGAGATCTGAGTCTTTGGTTATTGTGCTGTGCTTCAAGCACATTCAGATTTGTTTAAAAAGCTAACATTTTCAGACATTCTTTAGAAGCCATTAGCTTTTATAGAAATAGCCTACTTTAGGGAAAATCAGTGTCAAATCTGATTCCTGATTGTTACTCTACTGTTTAAAGTTATATTCCTAAATATTTTACTATAATATTGTGTTGATTTAATTTATGCCCAAAGGGAGAAGAAATTAAAATTCATGAGAAAATGCATTACGTCAAAGGACCAGTTAGGAGAATCTCAGTTTGAGAATTGGTTTCTAAGGGTAGCAGGGAATATGTTGTGATGCTGTGCTTAAGTTTATTAATATCAGTCTCAACAAGAGTGAATAATATCTCTAATTTATGGTCTTATTTTTTATTTTTTGGTTAGAAGCAGAAACCATTAAGAAAATAACTTTTATTAATGTGTCCAAAATAATTGATAAAATTAATTTCTTAATATTTTTATTAGTTTTCATTTGAAACTTTTTGTAATTTCACCTCTTGACACACCTTAAGATGATGCATTCAATAAGGCTACTGCTTGGTATGTAAATGTTTGTTTAGTTGAGTTTTTGATCTTTAAGGTGCTTGAGGTATAGAACTATTTAAGATTTTTTCTTCTGATAGGATATGAAATCATGTTTAATTTCATGAATGTCAAATAAATCTCAGAGATCCTAAGAGATATAAAATTCCAGAAATTGACTATTAATAAGAACTTCCATCTCAGCAATATACAATGCTAAATTAGGTCCTATTTATTAACAATTCTTTGTCCAAATATTTATCTTTCAAGCGAGGAGTCTTCAGAGCTTCAAAAGTAAATAACTGGGATTATCTATATTACATAATTTCTCTATAAACTTAAATAATAATATTGAGGTTTATTAAATGTGTCACACATACCATAGCAAGATTATGGCAAAGCCTAGAACAATGATTCTAGTAGCTCCCATCCCAATGTTACACTTTCCAGGAAAACTAAAGATTCTTAATTATTTAGTTTATGATCAGAGAGTTGCAGGTATATTCTCCTCTGCAGAACTCCCTTGAGACTAGGTGACTAGAACTGAGTAATATTCAGAATGTGGAAGCTCATGATATTTTCTCATTACCTAGCATCCTGCATAGCATATAACAGATATTTAATCTATATGTCTTTATTTGTACAAAGGGTAATACAACTTATTTGGTTGTATTACTCTTTGTTTTATTTAAAGATGTAAAAGGAATTAGAGTACAAGATTGGGAGCAACCTTCTCAGGAAATAGTACACTGTGTTATCTAGAAATATAGAACAAAATAGACTACTTCAGGCTGATAGGAGACATGATCCTATAAAAGAAAATGTCCTCTTAAAACTCCAAGATGAATTTTATTTGTTCAATTATAATTAAAAATAATCAATTTACAAGAGTGGCAGGTTTATTGCATATTTTATTTTATAGTCCCAAGCACTACTTACTAAGCACTTCATTTTGTAGTGCTACTTAAAAATTCTTAACTTAGATATGTACATAGTTGCTTTGTATTAAACTATGTCGGCATTTTAAATCTATAATTTTGGGTTAATATTGAATTAATTAATTCTCTTAAAATAAAAATGAACATGAAAACAAACTCAAGCATTTTATTTCATTTCTTTTGTGCATTCCATGATAAAGTAATTATGCAATCAGTAATTAATCACTTCTAGCCAACAATGAGGGCATTGTAATTCTGGAAAATAATGCATTCTGCTAAAATGGTTGGATAATAACCAACTGAGCTTAACACAAACATTAGGATAATAGAAAGGAGAGAATGAAAATACATTGTGCTCTTCCAGAAAAGTCAAGACAAAGTAAATTAATATGAAAATATGCAAATTAGTGGATGTGTTTCCTAAATGCATGTTATAATGGAATAAACTTCGCTAAAAGGAGTTCCACTTGGGTTTCCATACAGATGATCTCCTTCTTGCCTTTGCCTGTTATGGATTACTAATATCACTTAATAATTTAATCTCAAAAATATTTTGGATGATAAACTGCCATCAGCTAAAAGAAGCAAAACTACGTGGATAATGTTAAATGAATTGTGATTGATAGTTAATATTATAGTAAAATGAAACTCTACTCCATATACAAAAGCAATTGCCATTTTATACCTACTAGGAAAAGATGGCTTAATTTAACTTCTGCCGATCCCCTTTTAGAACAGCCAGAAAATAACAAAACAATAAGAGAATCCTACCTCTAATACTTGTTTACCCATCTGTTTGTTATCAAGTACAAATTATTAAGTCCCTCAAAATTTTGAGGTACTCCACAATGCTTTTGCTTAGATAAATGTGGTCATGTGTAGATCGAGCCTCAAGATACAGATTAATGGTAAATAGATTATAGGTAGACAGATATATTTTCTTCACCCACGTCTCCAATAACTCTCACTAAGTACCTTTCTGCCTACCATATTTGTCTTAGTGTACATACTTTTAATTTTGGTAATTAACATAGACTTTTTGCATTTTTTAAAAAATGTTATACAATTATCTGAATATGTGGGAAGTGGAGATGAAGACTAAAAAATACAATGGTAACATTTGAATTAAGAACTGTAGCTTTTTCAGAGAAAAAGCTTATATTTGAATGTTTAAGTCACATTGGCTCCTTTTAATATGTTGGTAGGATTATGAGAAAAAGGTCCTGTACTCTAACGTCATGTTTTCATTTGAAAAAGTACATTTACTATTAATACAAAGTTGTGGGACACATATAACGAGGATACCTATTATAATTATTACTATTTTTGTTTTGCTCATTTCCCACTTAAATTATAAAGCACTGGAAAATTTTATCTCCATGCTCTGGGATGCTCTGGGCTTATTGGTCAGTGAAGGAGAGAGAAGTTCTGACCTGGAATAAAGAGACCATTTAATAGCTTTCTTTGAATGTTTAAGTCACATTGGCTCCTTTTAATATGAAAGACATCAAGGAATGTCCAAGTGACCTATAGCTGGAAGGAAAGAAAGTAAACACATAATGAAGGCCAAATGAGTGACTGGTGAGCCACTTGGGGCACAGTTCATGGTGGGAGAGAAGTGAGTCTTTGTCCTTGAGTGACAGGAGTGAATTGGATAAAAATGAAGGAAGGTCTCAGTAACTACCTGGTGCCCTTATGTATGACTGTGAGGCTGTCTTGGCACACAAGATCAGGGTCCCATTAGTGAGAGGAGATAAATCTCCTCAAGTTCATCATGCTAGTCTGTTGTCAAGATGATTGGCATCCAGAAAGAAGAGGTGTTGGCAATGATATCAGGACAAGTATAGAACAGGGCAAGACATACTTGAAAACAAAAAGGCCCTCTTCTTTGATTTGAGATTCTGAGATCATTCTTTCTCCCTACACTTAAACACTATCTGGAAGAATAGTGGTGAATAAGAGAAAAGATCTGAAGGAGTAGGCATCTATAAAAAATATATATGGAATACCTGAAACTGTTGGGAATAAATTACAATGGACTAATTTTTCCCCCTGCAATTTCAAGGAAGGTAAAAGTTCAAAAGATGAGCAGATCACCTAAAGTTAAAGAGATTACCATTTCTTCACACTGTTGCAGATACATTTGGAACTCATTAACCAAGTGTCTTGGCTAGATTATAGCTAAACTGCAAATAGGTTGGTGTGGACTTAGGTCAGAGCACCCATGGGATTCTCTTCCTAAGGATCATATTATGTGCTAGGCAGGAAAACCAACCTGAAAATTATGGGGCTCTTATGGCATCTTCCTTGCTCAAATGGCCTTAAAAACTTGGTACCCAGTAATTTCATGGTAAATGACTTGAATTCACTTCTCATCTGGGATTGGGTATAAGCCAATCACAACAAAAATATTAAAATATCCAAATTTCAATTTAAAAAAAAGATTATCCATCATGTAAAGAAATGGGAAGCTTTCAAACTGAATGGGAAAAAAAGTTCATGACAATAATGAGATGCCAGAAATATTAGAATTATCTGAAAGATTTTAAAGCAGCTATGATAAAAATGCTTAAATAAGCAAGTATGAACAGATTTAAAACAAATGAAGAAATAGAAAGTCTCAGTAAAGCAAGTCTCATTAATTAAATAGAGAATACAAAGAAGGAATAAATGTAAAATTAAGAACTGAAAAATACAGTAACTAAATAAAAAGCTCAGTGCAGTGGCTCAACAGTAGGAAGGGAGGGAGAGTTTGAAGAAATAGTTAACTGGGAAATAGAACAAGAGAAATTGCCCAAGCTGAACAACAGAGAGAATATTGACTTTAAAAATAAGTAAAAATGAATAGAGTCCTAAGGACCTTTGTGACTATAACAAAAGATCCAGCACTCGTGTCATCACAGTTTCTAAAGAAGAGGAGAAAGAGGTTTGGTGCTGAAAAAGCATTCAAAGGAGTAATGGTTAAAATCTTCTCAAGTTTGGTAAGCCATATAAACCTACAGACTCAAGGTACTAAGAGAAGCCCAAGAAGGATAAACTTAAAGAAAATCATAGAAAGATATGGCATAAACATCTTAAGATGAAAGACAAAAAACAATCCCCCAAACAGCCCCAGAAACTTTTCACATTATGGTAGGAGAAAAACAATTAGCAATACATCAATTTCTCATTAGAAACCATGGAAGAGAGAAGAAAGTGGCGCAATATCTTTTAAATGTTCAAAGTAAAGAACTGTCATTCCAGAATCCTATATCCAGTAAAAATATCATTCAGGAATGAAGAGCACCTCAAAACCTCATCAGATGCAGAAAATTATGAACTTAGCATCAGCAGCCCTACCATAAAAGAATGACTAAATAAATCTATCTAAACAGAAATAAATTATAAAAGAGGTAAGTTTAGACATCAGAAAGGAAGAAAAAATGTGATAAACAAAGATATGGATAAATACAATAGTCTTTTATTTTTCCTCTGTGTTTTCTAGATCATGTTTGACAGTTAATGCAAATTTACGACACTGTCTGAGGTGGCTCTAAATGTATACAGAGGAAATATGCAAGTCAAGTATGTTACAAATGTTGAAGGATAAAATAATATTTTTAAAAAGTCAGGGGTTTTACCCCATTTCAATTCCCTCTTTCTTTTCCAGAGATGGCCAGTATCCTGAAGTTATTTTGTATTACCACCCTTTAATGTTATTTTTTTTGTTTTTATATTTTCCTTCTTGAGTATGTATGTACTCATTAATGAATAGTGCTTCTCAGTGTTTTAGATACTTACATAAATGGAATAATATGCTATGCATTATTTTTCAGCTTATTCACATTATTCTTAAAAAATAACTTTTTGCTTTAGAAAAATTTTAGATATACGGAAAAGTTGAAAAGATAATACAGAGGATTCTGATATACTCCTCATCCATTTTTCTCATTGTTAACATCTTATTTTACCAGGATTCATGATTCAAACAAAAGCAAAGCAAAACAAAACAAAACAAAACCCACTTTGGCACATTATTCTTAATTAAACTCTAGACTTCATTTGAATTTTCCTAGTTTTTCTGTTAATGTCATCTTTCTATTCCAGCATCCAATCCAGGGTACTATATTGTATTTAGCTGTCAGGATTCTTCACGTCATTCAACATGATAAAATTATGACAATAGTAAACTGTGAAAAGTTATGTGTATGTATGGTAATACCTAGAGTAACCACTAAAAAAAAAAAAAAAAGCTGTACAAGCAGACACATTTCAAATATGACAGATGAATCAAAATGAATCTTAAAAATTGCTTAAGTAACCCAAAGGATGGCAGAAATAAGAAAATGCAAACATTGCAGAGAATATAATCAATAAACAAAAACTAAAATGGTGGACTTAAGCCCTAACATATTAATAATTATAATATACATAAATTATATAAATAATCTAGTGAGATAAAGACATAAATTGGCCAAAAAGATTTTAAAAAATCAACTATATACTGTGCATAAGAAACTCACTTCAAGTACAGTGATACAGGAAAGTTTAATGTAAAAAAAGAAAAATAAAATATTCTTCTAAGAAAAGCAGGAATGGCTATATCAGCTAGAGTAGATTTCATAGCAAAAAAAATTACTATAGAAAGGGAAGAACATTATACAGTGAGAAAATGGTCATTACAGTAGGAAAACATACTAATCCTCAGTGTATATACATTAAACAACAGCTGTAAAATATGTGAAGCCAAAACTGATAAAACAGAAAGGAGAAATAGACAAATCCCCAATTGTAGTTTAAGATTTCAATACTCCTTTATAAAAAATAGATAGAATAACTCTATATAAAATCAGCAGGGATAGACAAGAACAAAATACAGCATCAAAAAATAGGGTCTAATCAACATTAATAGAATATTTTATACAAAATGAGATTACCTACTTTTTCTAAGTACCCGCAGATTATATATTAAAATAGACCATATCCTGAACCATAAAACATTGATAATTTGAAAATAACTGAAATCTTACAGACTGTGTCCTCCCACCCCACTGGAATTAAACTAGAAATCAATAACAGGAAAATAATAGGAAAGTCTCCAAACCCTGCTAACCTAAACAGCATACTTCTAAATAATCCATAATTCAACGAGGAAGTCTGAAGGGAAATCAGGATTTATATTGAACTGAATAAAATGAAAATAAAACATATCAAAACTAGTTGGGCACAGCTACAGCAGTGATGAAAGGGGAACTTACAGCATAGGATGCATGCATTAAATAGAAAAATACCTCAATTCAGTAATCCAATCTCCTATCTTAAGAACCTAGAAAAAAAAATAAGCAAACTAAACCCAAAGTGAAAAGAAGGAAAGAAATGAAAAAGGTAAGAGTAGAATATATAAAGAACTCCCAAAATATAAACTACAAAACAAAGCAATAGCTGTGATGGGTATTTTATGTGTTGACTTGAGTGGGCTATAGGATGCCCAGATTAAACATTGTTTTCGGCTTTGTCTGCAAAGGTGTTTTTGGATGAGATAAGCATTTGAATAGTGGACTCAATGACTCAAGAAAGTAGATTGCCCTCCCAAATGTGTTTGGGTGTCACCAATCCACTGATGGTCTGAATAGAAGAAAAGGTGAAGGAAGGAAGAATTTGCCACTTCTTTTCCTGCCTCACTGGTTGAGCTGGATCATCTCACATCTTCTTTTCCATCTCTTGGACTGAAATTTTCATTTTCACCTCTTCTGGTTCTCAGGTCTTCAGACATTGGAGGAATTACACACCAGATTCCCTGTGGCTCCAGTTTCAGATTGTGGAACTTCTCAACCTCCATAATCGCATGAGCCAATTCCTCAAAATAAATCCCCCTCTTTATGTATACCCACATATGTGTGTGTGTTTGTGTGTATTTGTATATATGTATACATATATATATATATAAAACATATGTATGTATAAAATACATATTATATATACACACATACACATACCTATACACTTAGTATTTGTGGGTTCATGAACTAAAAGCCTTTGGATAATGAGGATTTTTATCAGAAAAATACCTTTAAACCATAGGTATATAAAAACAAAATCAATTCTCCTTAGCAATACTTACATGGTTGTTGAATCCATGAATATGGAACCCACATATTCATGGATTTAACAACCATGGATCAAAAGTATTTGGAAAAAAAGATTCCAGAAAATTTCTAAAAGCAAAAATTGAGTTAAACTTGATGTTCCATTTGGTTTTGAGTTAAATTGCAGTACATTTAAATTGTGTTAAATTGCAGTACATTTAACTATTTCTGTAGTTCTTGGGATCATCATGCCATCTGATGTTCCATTTGATTTTGAGTTAAATTGCAAGTTAATTTGCTGTGTGCTGATTACTACCTTGAATTCATGCTAATGAAACAATGTGTAGGAATTGTATTAAATATTATAAGTAATCTAGAGAAGATTTTAAATATATAAGGTGATGTGCATAGATTATATACAAATATTATACCATTTTATATAAGTAACTTGAGCATCCATGGATTTTTGACCCCCTTGTGGGGGTCCTGAAACCAATTTCCCATGGATACTGACTGTATATAAAGATGTGTTTTGGTTCTCTGGAGAATCCTGACCAATACAGTCTAATTAGAAAATAGGCAAAAGTCATAAATTACCAGTGATCAGAGAAACAGGAATGATGCATGAAACAACATGAATGGATTTCCAGATAACTATGCTAAGTGAAAAAAGCCAATAAAAATATTATATACTATGCGATTCCACTTATATAACAGACTTGAAATTACAAAATTATGCTAACGGAGAACATATTAGTGACTGAAACAGATTAAGATAGAGGTTTTGGGATGAGTGGATGTGGTTATAAAAGGGAAATGAAGAATCTTTGTGGTGATGAAAATGTTATGTATACTGATTGTGTTTAAGTCCTTTCTCAGCTATACAAATTCTCAGAGAATGAAAATTGGTTCATTTTTGTCATATAGTACATTTAACTATTCCTGTAGTTATTGGGATCATTGTATCATCTGATGTTGCATTTGATTTTGAGTTAAATTGCAAATGCTTTGAATTCAAAACCATTGAAAGCACAAGTTAGCATACTTGAAATGAAGATGATTCAGAAATAAGTTGCAAGTGGAATCACAGATAGTTATGAGATACTGAAAGAACAGTAGGCATTAACTGAGTAGATCTGTGTGACAACGAGAAATTGTCACAATAATAGGTACAAAGCCAGGGAAAAAATATGTCATGTAAGTATTGCTAAGGAGAATTGATTTTGTTTTTATATACCTATGGTTTAAAGGTATTTTTCTGATAAAAATCCTCATTATCCAAAGGCTCTTAGTTCATGAGAATGATGATTTTATTACCATGAGATATAGAATAATAGGAAAATGATTTTTAGTGTCCACTAGAACTCCTCACCTTTTCTCCTATCGTTGCCACTTTATGGGAGAGGGTGGAGAAAAAGGCCACGTGAATAAAAGAGAATGCAAATTTATCTCTGCATCATATTATATATGCAGAGATGATGAACACTTGGCCTGAATATTACCTATAAACATTTGGCCTAAAAACCTAGAAAGGATAAGCTGTTTTACTATACGAGTTATTAATCAATCATTCATAGATAGATTGGTAGATAGAATCAAACTTCTTTCAATACAAGACCACAAAGACAGAGAGTCTGGAGAGAGAATCTGTTCCCTAATCAATATCAGTAAAAGATCAATACCGGGTAGCATGTGTCCTTCCTGGCTGGTTAAGGACAATGGAGGAATTTAAAGATAAGCTAGCTTTGCCCTAAAGCTTGCTCTAAAAGATGAGATAGGAGCTAAACATTTATTAGAGAGACTATGACATGACATGATCTCACTGAAAATCAACCAGCATTTTATGCAACAAACATCCCTGAACCATACCTTCCTAGTGCATGGTTAGGTGCTCTGGGTACAAATGACTATTATCTGAGTTCCTCTGGAACTGGAGTTCTGACATATTCCCAGTCCTATTCTTTATGACTCTCAGCTGAAAAGTGTTATCTCACCTCTGCCCAAACATTCCTCTTGCCAAGATATTAGTGCCTGTCTTGCTTGCTCATAAAGATAGGTTTCTCACCATTTTTATCTTGATACAATTAAAAGTCTTACAAATGGGTGTCATTTTCCACATCTTGCTTTTAATTTTTTTCTTTCTTTTCTTTTTTTAAATTTCAGTAGATTAATGGAGTACAAATGTAGTATTGTTACTTGGATATATTGTATAGCAGTGAGGTCTGGGCCTTAGTGTACTCATCGCCTGATTTGTTGAATTTCACCAAGGTCTCGGTCGGGGTTGGGGGCAGGAGGGAAGGTACTAAACCAGCTCCATAGCCAGAGTAGGTAGATACACCTCCCTATCACACTGCTGCTCAGGGTCTTGTGACTTTCAGTTTAGATAGACATTGTCTTTTTCCTCCAGGTCAAAATATAGCTGAGGGCTGCAGGAACATGCCTGTCTTACCTATTCCATAGCTCTCCACCCAGATGGCCTCAAGGAAAAATATTTTCTCACCCTGAAACAGATTTGCCACTTACCCTACTCCACTGCAGGAAACTGTCACTCCTTAAAGGGAGAGGCATGGGCCCCACTCTTTCTATTAGCCTGGTTGTGGCAGATACACAGTCAGTAAGGGTGCAGCCACTCCTAGATGCCTTGAAATGACCATTCCCTAGTGCATGTGCCCAAGTGCCCATGGGAACAGCCAAGGATGTGTCAGCAGCAGTGAGCAGGGGTGAGAAGTCTCGGAATGTAGAAGAGTGTGTGCTGTGGTCTCCTTTGTCCCAAGGGGCCCTCAAGGCCAGGAGCAGCCTACCCTGACTGTCCAAACTCCAGGAATTCCACAGGTCCCCTGGGACCTGCTGGTCCCCCATGGCTGCTGTAGTACAAGTGAGTGCTGGAGAATGTTTGATGGGATCCAGTGATGCAGAGACCTAAGGGCTGAGATTCCCTGGCCAGGGCGGCTGCAAAAATGCTGCCTTTCCATGTAAGGAGGGAAATGAATTGCACTCTCTGTGCAAAGCTGGGCACAGTGAGCACACTGTTATTGGTGGTGCAGTTTCCTCCTGAAAGTCTGGGACTCACTGTTTTCCTGACACACTGCACCAAACCCCTGTGGGAGCAGTCACATCTCTGTCTGCAAGCAGTAGGTGGTGGGAGGGGAAGTCCCTACCTGCATGTCCTTTCTTGGGCACCAGTGTCACTTGTCTTTTGGGGTGGAGCCATTCTCCTTCCCTATAGACCTCACTCTGCACTCGTGTTTCCACTGAGAGGGGTACACACAACTTCAGATCACAAGCAGGTAGATCTCACAGGAAGGAGAGCATGCACTTGGGATTCCTTTGTCTCAAGGGATGCTTTGGCTCACTGCTTTTTTCCTTCCACTAGGGGTAGCCCACCCTGCACCCTGCGAGTTAGGACTCTAGGAATCCCTTAGCTCTCCTGGGTCCTATCAGATGCTTAAGGTTGTCACAGTCTGCACAGGTGTTAGGGAATGTTCGTGTGGGGTCCAGTGATAAGGAGACAGAAGGGCTGGACAGGACAGAGGCCCATAATGGGTGCACAAGCAGTATGGCACCCTCCACCTAGGCTTGGGTCTGTGGGCATGGGAAATGACCCTGGTGGGCTGGCAACCCTGTTATCTGCCCTTAAAAAGTTGCCAAATCACTGACCATAGCAGTTCTTGGGCTTGTGAGGGTAGTTTTGGAGCCACCAGTCTGCTGCACAGTTGAGGTGAGCAAAAGGAAGCACTCCCATCTCCACTTCTTATGGAACTCCAAAATCTTCAGGAATCAATTTCTGCCAAAATAATATTTCTTCTTCTTCTGTGCCTCAACTTCTTCCTGTGGGTTCTTCAGTAGGTTCTGGCTTTCCTCCCTCAGTATTCCACTTGGGCCCTGCTTATTTACCTGCAAATTTTTCTTCTTTCTGAGGGGAACTGATGACCAATATCTCTAGTCAGCCATCTTGAACTGGAATTTTCCTGCATCTTAAAGTATTGAAAAATCTCATTCAATCTGGTTTTATGTTTAACAGTGAAAAATTGATTATATAATAAGGAAGTTTGGAAACAAGGCTTAAATATTATCATTTAGTTAGTAACATTTTGAGTTTCTAATTGGACAGCTGATTGGTCAAATTTGTGTCCTGAAAGAGTAAGGGGAGGAGTCTAGATTCCACGCCAACTTCTGGAATTCCTATATATCTAAACACAACTTCTTAAATGCCTCTATGTTCTACTACATAGTCCTGGATAATCTCACATGCAATACAACCTAAAAAAAAAAGGTATTTTGCCCCCATTTTTGCAAAAGAAGAATCTGATATTTAGTGAATTTGTATTATTTTCCCAAGTAAAATTCACTAAGTAACAGTAGGTCTGTTGTTCAAATATTTGTGTTTGTGTTTCAAATATACAATACTAGGTTTACTTTCAAGAAAGAACCAAAATTGGTTTATCAGTCAGGAATTTTTTCCTTCAAAATTTAAGAATTCATATAGTAAGGTCTGGAGTAAGCCTTTGATGGTAGGCTATGCACCAACAAAGCAATCAGTCAATGATATAGGAGGTGGACATTTGATTATATACTGAATATGGCCGTGAGGGAGCAGGATTATGTAGGGATTATTCCAAGCTTAATAACTTAGAACACTGTAAAGTGAATTAAGTAATAGAGTAAAAGAAACATGTTTAGCACATATAAAAATCCAGAGATCAATTTGGAAGATAAAGGATGGCCTGTGGAACTGTCAGTTGGTTATCACACATACCTGCCACGTCCATGTCTTCAGACTCTTGCAATGATCATTAATCACTTGAGGATTTAGTCTCGCTCAAACCCTAAACCACTGAAACCCTAACAGGTAGGATCTGTGTGTTAGTCAGTCAGTGGGTTTTAGAATTGTCTGATCTTTAGCTACTTGGTTTTTGTTGTCTAGCTGTCTTATTTAAATAATACCGAACAATAATTCTCCTAATTAGATGGTTTATCTGGATCCTCTCAATTCTATGATTCTACCAGTTTTCTTCCCAGGGTGCTCTTGCCTTCCTAGATTGAACACGAAATGTTACCAATTTCAGACTCTTCTTTCAGACTATCACCCACACCACCTCCAGTATTCTACCTATACTTACTTGGAGCCCTCTCTGAAAAATGTCCACTTATTTCTGACATATGGTCTTATTCAGGAAATCTGTATATGTTTGAGGAAAAGTTCCAGAAGTCAGTAAACAATATGAATTTTGTCTCTCAGAAGACAGGTAGCACGGTTTATGTTTGTTTTAACAAGAAATGGTACAAGTTATGAGAAGAATTTCAAAACATGAAAGCAGGCTCTAAGAAGCTAACCCAAAATCCATCAAGTCAGAAACTATTCTGTAAAAGACTGAACCATTTGTATGTTCCAGTGTCACAAACATATCTTTAATATTGTAATGATTATATACCCACTTAACTAAAAATAATCAAATTGCCTAGCAATGCTTTTCTTTTTCCATAATTAGATCACCTATGAGGTATACGCCTTCATGTAAAGGAGAGAAAGAAAAAACAGAGAAATTCTTTCACTATTATTTGGCAGTTATATTCCTGTACTTTTAATTTAGTCCACATAATATACTCAAAAAAAGTTTAATTAAAAATCTTTCTTTCTTTCTTTTCTTTCTTTCTTCTTTCTTTCTTTCTTTCTTTCTTTCTTTCTTTCTTTCTTTCTTTCTTTCTTTCTTTCTTTCTTTCTTTCTTTCTTTCTTTCTTTCTTTCTTTCTTTCTTTTTTTGCCCAGAATGGCTATAAATGCTTCTCAAACAAGTGGGAACAATTTTGATTTTATTAGCATTATCTAATGTGTTTTATAACAATATTTCTGAATATTTTCAATTATTATCTCATTTAATACTATGGCATAACCCATGGTCCTGAATATTTTGTCTATTGGCTCCCATATAGAGAAGGACTAAGTTATTAGTGATGTTGTTTATGTATAAAAACAATGAATCCTCACTTTATAAAGCAACTACATAGTTTGGAGGGTTATCTTCACCTGCCAATATCATAAAATAATACAGATGCAGGGAAAAAATTATAGGAGAAAAGTGTTCCCAAGAAAGTGAAATATAGCTAGATAATCTTTTATTACTATTATGCAAACAGAGGTGAGGATCAGAGGGTTTCAAATGTGCTATAAAGGAAAGTATTGTTTCCTGAGGGATAAGAAGGTTTTCTTTGGAATTCAACAAATCTGAGTTCAAATGCTAGATTTGCCACATTCTCGTTGTGTGACCTTCAAAAACCAGCTTGATCTCCTTGAATCCCAATTTCACTATCTGTAAAATTGGGATAATAGTGTCTCTTTGCTCAAGTCAATATGAAGATATAAAAAATAAATGTATATAATGTGCTTAACTTAGTAGCTGGCTTATAGTAAAGTACTTGATAAATAGCTATGTAATATTATTTTCCTTGTTTTTACCAGGGATGATGTTTTACCATGTAGGTCTGGAAAATAAGAAAGATAATTATTGAGTGGATAAAGGAAACTGAGAGGGCTGTAGGGAAGGAAGATGCAAGAAACACTCAAAACAAGCCCCGCCCACTTCACAGCGCTGCGGTCTGCCCTTGCCTATGGAAACTCTAATTGTATATTTCAAAAAAAAATTGCCTAATGTACTGTTTCAAATCTGATCATTTACCAAAAATATCTTTGTTCAGACTATCAATATACAGATAATTAGAAATTAGATCAGTTGACTTCTTCATCGTTCTATCCTAATAGCCATAGTAAATTCACATAAAAATAGGAGATGGACAAAGGAAGAAAGGACAAAATGACTTGCTGTTTCCTGTTCTGGATTAATTCCTCTCTAACCAGGCCCGTTTATAACCATAATTAGAACCATTGTTTTGTTTTTCTATGAAAGATTCTGTGGACAAGTAGGTACTGTTCTTTCATTATTATGATTTGGATGGGCAACCTTGGTGTCTGGTGGAGGTTGCCTACCACATTCCCCACCTCCTTCCCCAATTCTCCACCAAGCTTTGGGAATGGCCAGAGAAAAGGACATTCTATGAAGACACAGTGTATGTGAGTATAAATTTTAGTGTAAGAATTAAAGTGACTCATGTTTTAGCCTGAATGAGGTTCCGACTCCCTCTTAAATGAGTTTCTCTCTTGTAAAATTTACAAACTATGGGCCGGGAGGGCTGTTCTTGTTTGGGAAATATCCCAACTTGAAAATGCCAAAGATAAGCAGATTTACTTGATGCCTACATAAAATTATGTTTCCTCATACTGAATTATTTACTTTCATTTCCATTGCCTGGCCTGTTCTTACTGTGTGGCGGAAAGCTACAGAAGATCATAATATAGGCCCTGGGCTAATTAGGAAAAAGTCAAAGTTAGCACCTTGTCCTGGCTCTAACCTGGGCAAAAGTTGTCCTTCTTCTGACCTGCATAGTAGATTTCAACTTGGCCGGCATATGAGAGCCACATGAGGAGCTTTACCCAAAATATCTATTCTTGGTTCCCACTCTACACTAGCCAATTAAGTCATAATTTATGTGGGTGGAACACAAGCATGAGTATACTTTCATAAAAATATCTTTAAATTATTTTAATATGTAGCTGTGTTTGTGGACCCTTGCATACAGTCTAAATTCCCTTGAATTGTGCACTTATATTTAGGGCTTAAGCTAAATTAGTGCTAGTATAATGCTCCATTTAGGCCTCTGTGCACATTTCTCTATTGTACTTTCAGAAGAGTGAAAGACAGTGACTTTTAGACAAGATTTGAGTATCAGTGTTCCTGAGTTGCTACTATTTCTTTTGTTATCTCACATGGTGCATATATAAGTCTATATATTGAACATATATATTTACATTTACATATTTATATATAATTTAATATGTAATATATAATTACACTTATTTGTATATTTATAATACATAAATATAGTAATATATTTATTTATGTATTTATAAGGAATTGTGGGAGCTGGGTAAACAGTCACAAGGCTGTCCCTATATCAAATGTTGTATTCTGGAGTCCACAGACATTCAAGAAAGGATCATGTGCAGCCTTGGACCCCGTGAGAATGAGCATAAACCTAACAAGGATGGACTGAAACACATGTTAATTCGTGTTGCCTGTCATCTAGCAAGGTATCCTGCAGAAACTGGGTACATCTGTCATGGTACTGAAGACACACACACACACACACACACACACACACGCACACACACACCCATGCTCAAGAGTCATAGAAACTGAAGAAAGACCCAGGGGGAATGTAGAACAATCACAGGCCTGGCTTCCACTTTATACCATTTCCAACCTACACCAGCTTGTTGCTGTAGGTCAACAGCAACAAGGCAAGTGTGGGAGTCCCAGAATGTAAAAGATTCTATAGCTTTCTCTCATCTCTGTATTCTGGAGTCTCTGCATCTCTGGTAGAGGGCCTTAGTTTAAAGGGCTTCAACATAATTAAATCAGGGACAACAGAATATTTTGCTTTTTGATTAACTCCAAATCAACTTGTAAAGGATTTTAATTACATCTGCCAAACCCCTCTAAGCACTTATACTAGTGATTGAATAACTAGGAGAAAGTATGTGCATGCTACATAGTGACTGCTGCCTTCCTCTGGCTGCCAAATCTCTCTTATACTCTAGCCTAACCGAAAAACAAAACTAGAAAGGAGAATCTGGGGAATATATGGGGAATATATTTCAACCCAGTCAAGTTGACATATCACAAAGCCTTCACACATGGTTTTCATGAATCAACAGCAGTGTCCTAAACTCTTTTAGCTGTGAGGGAGTCCTCAGATTTAGATGCACAGCTACTTATGAAATGTCTGTACATTAGAGCACCTAACCTGCACAGATGGTGTTTGGAAGTGTTGCTTCAAATTTAGTGAGTGCTACTCTCTTCTAAAGAGAGGCACCTCAAATTGAAGTTTCACATATCACTTATTCCTTGCTTTCCTGTTTATGGTCTTTGTGTCTTCCAAGTTTTACAGGGCTAATTAATTGTATTGGGACCCAAAATGACATCTTCAGTCTGAGTTTAGTTCTCTTTCCTTTATGCTTCTGTCACTAGAATAAGGAAATCAAAGTACTATTGATTTGTTAGAACATTTATATAAGCATCTCAGAACTCCTGGGGTGTACTTAACACTGCTGATATGAGAAGGCTGGCTTTTTTGAAGTATGGTCAATTTGCTTGTGGGACTGAATTGATTGTGCAATGATCTGTTCAATTGCTCACTCACTGAACTGCAAAAAATCGATCCAGTTAGTCACATAGATGTGCCTGCTGTTCTCACTAATCACTGTATGAATTCAGTTTTTATTTTTATTATTAAAAAATAAATTCATTTTTTATTTAAAATAGTCATAAAGGGAAGAATTCAGGAAAAAAAGACAGAAATTCAAGAACTATTTAGGAGGAAATCACTCATTCTCTCACATTCATATGGTAGATTGGATTGCAATTACAACTGGCTATGAATGTGTTATTGGATAGGGCTACTCACATGTCCTCAGAATGGACTAATCCTAATAAAATTTATGGAATGGCATTTTATTTTTCTTTAGTGCATTAGTTCTACCCTTTAGACAAATACTGTCAAAAAATATTTTGGTGGATAATAGCTAATTATCTTCTTCCATCTTCTCTCTTTTCAAAAACGTTTTGAATCTGGTGTATGTTTAATCTCAGCTTGAATACATTTAAAGCTTCATGTCTTGAAGAACCTATTTTAAGGTGGACAAAATACTTACCTGGATTAATTTAATAGAAGTAAATTTTAATGGTGGAATTTAAAGCATAATTAGCAACTGGAATCAAACAAACAAAACACAATTTATAGACAGAATATTTAGGCTTACTAAGCTGGGACTCTAAGACTGCCTAGAATTTTTTTAAATTGCTCAGAATGTTCATATATGTACTTGAAATAAGGCATGTATCTTTGGATTTAGCAAACAGGACAATGAGAGAGAAAAATCATAAGAAGAGTCATTAAAATGTATTTAAATTTGACCTCCTAGTTGTATGACACGAGATAATTTAATCTTAAACTCAAACATTCACATCTCTAAGAGTAAGATAGGACATTTTCTGTTCTTTTCTTTTTTTGTTGATTTACTTCATAGCATTTCGTTAGCTTCAAAAATCCAAACACAATAATATATTGGAAAGAACCATGGATATTATCTTACACTATATTTTAATGGATTGATGTCATATTTAAATCTTTTTTAAATTATAAGCAGACAGGGACATAAAATTCTTAAAGAATGTGTACAAATATAGTGCATGATTCATTTCATTCATTGTTCACTTGCTAGGCCTTGCATAATCAATAACAATGTTCTATTGATTATTGTCCTCAATGCAAATCTATAAACTACTAGCTTTATAAGTTCCACAGACAGTTTCTGTCCATCTGCACAATGTTTTAAAAGACAATGCAACTTGCCAGGACTTTAGGGCAACACAGGCACCTTGAGATGTAGTTTCTTACCACAACCAGCTGTGTAGATTATATGTAGTTGCCATCCCTACCCCCAAATAGCCACATTTTAAAAGAATTTTCATTATTTTAAATAAATGTACCTCAAAGCCACACGAAACACTTCATTATAGGTGTTGACATGGGCATGCAAATTTATCTCCTTTTTCTTCTATGGCTATATGAAAATGATACAAAAAATTTAAGTTATAAATATGCAAAGATATAACAATTAGATGGAGGTCATTAGTTGCTAAGAGATTCAAAAAATTTTCACAAGAAGACAGTGAGTGGAAGATTATTTGCTAAATTCTTCAAAGCAGAAGAAGCTGCATCCTTGAGCACATGACATGAAGTATCAGAGTCAGTGGAAGAGGCAGGCAGTGAGCCCACCAGAAAGCTGAGCAAGCACTGATTACCAGGCCCCAAGGAGGTAAGCAGGAGATTTGGAGTTGAAAGGAGGTGGATTAATTGAATGTCTTGGTATGAAACAGTTGAAATGTAACCAACCCTTATCTCTACCTTCATGGGCTTCTGGACAAGGAAACCCGATGAGAAATCTCACATTCAACAAGCTCTAGATCCCTTTGTCATCATTTCAGGGCTTCATTTGAAACAAATACAGACACACTCACGGTTACATGGGTGGATACATATTCACATGCAGATCCAGTTGGAAAGCAAAATGACAATTATTTTAGGAAATCATGCAGAATATAAATAATGATCATTATATGACATAGATATATGTTCTGAAACATCAAATTGTACCCCATAAATATAGATAATTACCATGTGCCAGTTAAAAAAATAAATTAAAAAATATATTTAATATTGTTTGTTGTGGAGGAAACAGAAATTATTTTAGGGACTTCTATTTCTAAAAAAATTCTGATATGTATTTTCAGAGAGAATTATTTTCATACTGCATCCATACAAAAAATATAATTCCATAGAAAAACAACAACTTAGGACTATTGGAAATTTATAGCATCCAAAATGAAAGGAAATCAGGAAAGTCAAAGCAAAATTGATACTCAAAGTATAAATATTTGAGAGCTGTGGGAATGGTGTAAATCAAAAAGTCATTATCTTAGTGGAAAGATTTTAGATATTATTTAATGATTAAATCAATGGATAAAACATTGTTCACATAGCAATGACAGTAATATGACAGTAATACCAAGAGAAACAGCTATCATATGGGAGACATCTACAGCTGGAAGTGTTGTTTTTCATTATAAGCCATATTCAGTGTTTTAAACAAGCGCATTGCATTGTTTATATTTTTAAAGCAATTCGTATACAAATCATAACATGCCTTTATAAATTTATACAGTGCATCTAACGTTAGTTTTTTGAGATAAGACATAACTGAAGCGGTGATTAATTTCTATATAACATTAAATTTACATCAAGTTTCAGGTTTCTGTTATTTTTATTAATAGTACTCTGAGTCATAGTTATGAATTAAAAACAATATCACCAAGCCAGGTAATAGAGTGTTTACTACTGGGATGTCACAAAGACCATTGTTGTTGATATTACTGAGTTGTTGAATTCATCCTATTTCTTTCTACCCATCAACATCTCTTTTAAAGCTGAAGGATGATCTCTTTGTTACTGCAATGAGGTATAGAGCTTTAAAATAGGGAAGTTGATGGTTCTTCTTTTTTCTCTGTCTCAGAAATAAGGGGGAAATATTATTTCACTTCCCAAAACAAAGAAGACAGCTGCCAAATATTGTTCCCTACAACTAAGAACACATCTGGCTGAGATGAGAGCATCTACATCTAGCCTGAACTTAAATTTGTTTTCCTCAGAAAATGATATTTCCACAGATTTTGTATATTGTTGTTTAGCTAGTTTTTAACATTTTCTTTTATATTTAGATAACATGTAATAATTGTACATATTTATAAGATACAGAGTGATAATTTCTTTTTTACCCATTTTTTTATTTTAATAAATTTAGAGGGAGCAAGTTAAATTCTGTTATGTATTTTATATATTATATAATGGTGGAGTCTGAGCTTTGGTGTACCCATCACCTGAGTAGTGTACATTGTACCCCATAGGTAATTTGTCATCCCTCACCCCTCCCACTCACCCCTTTGTGAATTTTCAGTGTGCATTATACCACTCTGTGTGCCCTGTGTAGCCATAGTTTAGCTCCCACTTAGAAGTGAGTACATGTGGCATTTTTTGTTGTTGTTGTTCTTGAGTTACTTCACTTAGGATAATGGTTTCCAGTTCCATCCAAGATACTGCAAAAGATATTACATTTTTTCTTATGATTAAATAGTACTCTGTGGTATGTATATACTACATTTTCTTAATGCATTCATCAGTTGATGGGCACATGGATTAATTTCATATATTTGTAATTGTGAATAAGCATATGAATGCAGGTATCTTTTTAATATAATGATTTCTTTTCCTCTAGGTAGATAGCCAGTAGTGGGATTCCAAGGCCAAATGGTAGATCTACTTTTAGTTCTTTAAGAAATCTCTATATGGATTTCCATAGAGGTTGTGCTTACTTACATTCCCACTAGCAGTGCGTAAGTGTTCCTTTTTTATTGTATCTTCATCTTCACCAATGTCTATTGTTTTTTCACTTTTTAATAATGGCCATGTTAATTGGAGTAAAATGGTATTTCTTTGTTATTTTAATTTGCATTTCCCTGATAATTAGTGATGATGAGCATTTTTTCATGTTTCTTGGCCATTTGTAGCTGTTGTAATTTAAAATATGCTGATGGAAAGCATTCTTGCATATCTGACATGTAGTTAATAAAAGAAAAAGAAGAGATAAAGGAAAAAATTACATTTTTAAAAGGAAATGACAACAAGTTCATCTGAAATGGTTTTTAGTTTGTAATTTAAAGGTAATAACAAAAACTAATGCTCTGTGGATGTCTTTGCCCAGAGGTATCTGCATGAAAACAAAAAAAAAAGATGAACACAAAATGCAAAACTGCCTTCAGATGTGGGTCTACCCTCCCAGTTCCCCAATCCCTGGTGAACACCACCACCATTTGAGCACCATAGTGGAGGGGAAGGGCATACCTCTAACCCTTGCTAGGGAGAAGCAAAGATATAAAATGCAACCAAAATGTTTGTGCTCTCATATGTTCTTGAAATAAATTTTAAAAAAAAATGCAAAACTGCCTATAAGAAGTACCCATTAAAGTAATCAAAGTAGACTTGTATAAGATTAAAAACTATAAAAGAGACTCATTAAACATGGAAAAGAAAATTAGTAATTTTGTTATCTATGTGGTCCTCTTCAAGGATTAGAGAAATTTCCAAGTGAATATGATGTTCGGAAGACCAGTCTAGTGGCCTTCATACTCTAAGTCATTGTAGAATTAAGAAAGTAGCTGGCAGAGGCTTCTTGAGGGCCTATATTATGGGATTCACTCTCTTACTTATTAATGTATTTGTCTACTCAAACAACAAATAGTTTTACCAAGAATCCTCCATGCCAGAAACTATACTAAGCAATGGGTGCTTGGTCCCCATTGATTGAGTGCCTTACACTGCTCTTAGCACAGTGGAGGAGACAGTAGAAAAGAAGTATGAGTATCCTTTGGCTCTCTGTCTGATAGGCAGTTCAGACAGGTTCGCTAAGGCCAGTTAGTATTGAGTGAATTCATATCAACAACTGCTTATTTAGAGATGACCGTGTAATAGAATTTATTTATGCATCTATAAGATGCCCAAAGAGGCTAATAGTAATGTTTAAGGTGTCTTCTATCTTGTCCTCTTGACAAATAAAAGGTTTACCAGAAATATTTAAACATGTTCAAGTCTTCCTCATCTTCAAACAAGTATAAACAAGCAAAAGATGAAACAACAAATAACACACACCACTTTTTATGCTCTGTTTTGTTTTTTTGTTTGTTTTTGTTTTTCTGGGGGGGTAGGGTTGGCTCCTTTCAGAGCCAAACAAGTCAAAGAGTTTTTGGGTTTTTTTTCTCCCTACATTTAGCCTTCATTTTTTCACCTCCTACCTTCTTCTTACGCAATACACCATAATCCTTTTTTGGCTCCATTCGTGACGAACAAAAGTACTCTTGCTAAGGTCACTAGTTAATTATATGTTACTAAACCCTTTGGACATGGTCTTTTCTTCATGTTATTTTTCACAAGTACCTCAAATATTTCCTATTATCTACTTCTTAAAATTGTCCCACTATGTCCTCTATAACACTGTGGCCTTCTTGTCCTGCCCTGGAAGGTCTTTCTTTGTCTCTTACGTATCATTATTCTTTTCCGAGGCACTGAATAATGAAATTTCTAATGCTCATTTCTGGGATTCCCTCTTCTTTTCAGCCTCCTTTTTCTCCCTAGTGTAGCTCACTGATGCCCATGGTGCAGATTGCTCAGTGCTGATGATTTCTAAATCACTACTCCATGCATAACCTCTTTATGGCCTAAAAAAATATGTATATAATCTGCTAAAATATTTCACTCAGACACTTCAAGAATACTTCAAAGAGAAGTATCTCCAAACTGAATTCAGGCTTTCCCCAATGGTTTTCTCTGCCTCTCTGTCCTTCTTTGTAAATGACACCAATGCTCATCCAATTGCCCAAGTTGGAAAGCTGAATTATCCTTGAAACTTCTTTCCTCCTCCTTGCTCACACACAATTCACAACAAAGGCCTATTGATTCTATCTTATAAGACTATTGTGAATGTGTCCACTTCTTTCTTCCTTCGTTGAGACCCTTTTAGAGACGATAATAACCATAATACTACTGGTTTCTTACCATCCAGTTCAAGCTCATTACATTATTTTTACCCATTTTATAGCAAGAAAGGGCATATACGTATGGAATTTTATTATTCTCCTGCTTAACACTCTTAAATTATTTTCCAAAACAAGGCCTATAATTTTACCTTGTGAACCTTGGTGTTGATGGGGAACTTGTGGAGGATATGTAGTTTCTTGAGTTTATCACCTCTATATTTGCTTCATTCATTCAACAAACAGTTATTGAATTCCTGAGATAGCACAGTGCGTAGCATAAAAACACATTGTGCTGTGCACTAAAAAAACATTGCTGAAAAAAAAACCAGCATGGAATTGTGTAAAAAATTCCTCATAAAAATTTGTGTCCTCAGGTGGGGGAGTGGTTGTGATGGAGATGTCTCATTTGCAATTGTGACAGAGGACACTGCCTTAAAAAGTAAAGTCACTTTACTTGCTGTCATGGGACATCAGCGCCAAGTACAAGAGTGGTTCCTCAGACCTAAGGATCAACTGTAAATGAGGCCTAGGCTTACACACACTTAAGTAACCTAGGTAGATCCTCCATTCTGTAACAAGTTTGGCTTTTCCACATCGGATACATTTTCAGTAAGACTGAGGTTTTCTTGAGTCCATCTTTGCACACCATTCTCAAAGGTCAATGTAAACAAGGCCACATAATTTCAGAGAGTAGGAGTTCAAAACAAATTCAAAAATAAAAATTCAAATGCAAATGCAAAAATAGGTATGCCCTGGCAGCAAAGCAATGTTTAAGATTTCTTTTCCTTTCACACTCAAACTCTGGCCCATAATGCCTAAAATTTTTCTAGGATTTGAATCATGTCAGAACCACTTCTGGGGCAAAGACTGGGTGGTGTGGAGATATGTAAAATATCTGTATTTTATATATAATACATGCATTTAAATATTTATATAGAGAAAAGTCAAATAGTATAGATATATATAAATATATATACACATATATATATATGAAAGATAAGAAGAGAATCATAATCAATATGTAGGTAAGCCCACTCATTAGAAATTAAGAGCAGAAACTGAACTGATCTAACTGGAGTAGAGATGAAGAGATTTTGTTAGAAATAAAGATTGACATGTACTTAGGGACCAGTATATAATTATTCTGAGCAGCACATAAAGAAATATGGATTTTATTCAAAAGGCAACTAAGAGGTTTATAGATTTTTTACAAGAGAGTGCAATAAGATAAAACCTAGGAAAACTGTTTAAAACTCAGAAAATTAATATTTGTACTTGAAAGCCAATTGAATACTTTATATTAAAAAAAAAAAAAAAAAACTGTTGGTTCCATTAGGGAAGCCCAGAGGCAAAGTTCCAAATTGGAAGATGATTTAGTGAGCAGAAGAAATGTAAATAATAAAGCATCCTATCTGGCTACACTTGTCACAGTTCCTAAATTTTACAGTTTGTTCCCATTTTTCCTTCCCCAAGCAAATCTTGAACTGCCCTTCTCAGTTTCACTTATCTTACCCCATTTTTCTTCTCACTTTCTGGACATACTCTGGTCATCTCCCTATTTGTATTTTAATTATTGAATTTGCCTCATCCTAATTTTTACTAATCAGTGAGTTTTTTTATGTCATATTCAAACTGCATTTTGTCATAGAACATGTTGGCTAGCTTCATTTTAAATATCACCGTATGAAGTGCTTTTGTATTTGTTCTTTTGGTTTATACTTCAATTTTATGATACCTTCTCCTTATTTTCATTTCCCTGTTACAATTACTACAGTGCTGGGCACAGAAGTGGCATTTGACATCACATTAAATAAATAAAGTTCATGCATTTTCAACTTAATCATTTACTTTACTGGGTATGAGGTATTGTATGGTATCCAAATAAGTAGAGGTTTTTGTTATGATCTTTGAGAAAGTTAAGATATAGTTGAATGTATAAATGAATCAGGAAGAAAGAAAAATAAAAACAATGAGGAAGTTTATCTATTATGTCTCTTGGTGTTGGCAAATTAGATATTTAGAAATGTTCTTGAAACTATTAATTTTCTGGTTAGTACTATTACAAAAAAAAAACACAAAAAACACAGACTCCTAGTAGGCCTTAGAAGATTGCTATTTTTAACATTTTACTTTATCAAAGAGAAGTTTAATTTCCAAACTATGTAATCCCCCAAAAGGCATTGTCTTCTTTAGCTCTGTAAGGTTGTTGCCTCCTTTCATCTAAGTTCTAACAGTATTTAATTAAAGCACTGATTTATATTTTAAAAATATATCATTTGCATATCACCAAGTTGGCTAACTGGAGAAACCTGGCACCGATCTCCCCGACCAGAAAGGACCAAGGCAACAAATAAACAGCTAATATTTGACTACAAGTGTAGTCCAATAGGTTGCTTAATTATTTACATTTCTTCTGCTCACTAAATCATCTTCTAATTTGGAACTTTGCCCCTGGGCTTCCCTAATGGGACTGACCAACTGATTTTTTGTTTTGTTTTGTTTTTTTGTTTTTGTTTTTGTTTTTAATATAAAGAGTGTTGAAAGGAGAGTACTGTGTTGACTGGAAGCCCAGGAGGGCATCGTGGAGGCATCTTGCTGGTGCAGTCCAGTCTCCCCTTCCTGCATCAGATTTGCCTGGAATCAGGAGGGACTTCCCAAGTGGGGAAAAGGTAAGCAAAAGATCCCCACTATCCACATTGCCACCACAAACCCCTACAGTCCTTACAAATTCATAGGAACACAGTTACTTTATTCTGGCTACATATTGCATCAATGACAAACAATTCCAAAAGCTATTCATTTAAAGCAATAATTTTATTTCATCCATATGATGTAGGTCAGAAATTTCAGACGAGCTCAGCTGGGCAATTTGTCTCTGGTGCAAGTGGTGTCAGCTGCAGCGTCTCAGCTGGAGGATCCACTTCCACAGTGTTTTTTCATTCACATGGTTGTTATCTCATTGCTCCTTGGCTTCTCTCTCTGTCCACCTGGCATCTCATTCTGAATGGCCTCAGCAGGTGGCTTAGCGGGACCAGGGCAATCACAGTTCTTACGTGGAGGCTGATGTCCAAGTGGCAGGAATCACAAACTGCTACAGGCCTCTTAAAAATGATATTCTCATAACTGGCCTAGTGTCAATTTTGTCATTTCCTGTTAGTTACAAGGGGTATAGACATAGACTAGGGTGTGGCAAGTCACAGTGCAGAGGAGCTTATGGAGTGGGCGACATTGTGGCGGGTGTCTCAGAAGATGCAAACTGCCACATGCTACCTTGTGGAACAAGTACCATACAGATTTTAAAATGAGGGTTTTTCAGACAACAGAGAACCATCACCTACCCCAGAATCGTGAAGTTTAATAAAGCCTTCCCGAAAGAGGCAAACTGAATTTACAGGAAAGAATGAGTTTACCCTAATAACGAAGATAACAGAGGTAAACATGTTTCAGGCTGACAGGGTGCTGAGGTAAGACCCAGAAGTGAAGAAAATAAGTATTTTACTTTCTAAAATTTCAACAGTTTCTGGAATTGGGTTTAGTGGGAGAGTCAGTTTTAGGGGCGTGGTGAGAGATGAGGATGGCAAGGGTAACAGTGTGTATAGTGAGCTTTCTACAACCCCACCACGGGAATCTGCCACTGTGATCTGCAAAGGACCAGAGCATCAATATTTAGGGTTGACAGGCCAAGAGACAAGATCAAGAATATTGTGTAGGTAATTATACAACCATTTAAACTATAACAATTTTTAAAATGTAAAAATCATTCTTAGTTTCCAGAGCTTACAAGTGGTGGGCTGGATTTGGCCCATGGATCATAATTTGCTAACTCCTTCTGCAGAGGTTTTGAACTTTAGCCTAAAGGTAAGTACAAACAATTTTCATTTAGTTTTTAAAAATGTATTTATTTATTTCGATACATAATACATATACATATTTTCAGGGTAAATGCGATAATTTGATACATTTGTATAATCAATCCAGGGCATTTAGGAGAATCATATGGTCGGATGCACTCTTTGCTGTACCTCACATTTTAGGAGAAAGTGGAGTCAGATTTACTACAAAGTTATAGTAAATACTTACCACATGATATTGTTGCCATGAATGTAAAGTAGTGCATTCTGTTTGCTGTGCTTTTGACAGCCCCTCTAATCCACTTCCCCAGTACAGTGTCAAGATTACAACATGGGCTGGATAAACTTTTGTGGGATGTGACTGCCTGCAGCCCCCTTAACAATGGGAAGTGTAATGAAATATTTTCCATATGTACATGCTATTGAAGCATAATATAAAATAAAATAGTAAATGGTGTTTCTTCCTCATGGCATGATTTCTTCTATTTTAAATCATTTGTTTTTCTATCTGTTGGATGTAATGAAAATGATTCTTTGAGGTTTTATCATACTATGTTATTGTTGGTAAAAAATTATGCAAGCTAAAAATTTGCATATGAACTTTTTGTAGAATTAAAGCAAAATAATTTTTGTGAAGCTCACACAGAAGGTTTATGTGTATAAACACTTAGTTTTATGTATAAATACTTTAATAATTTATGCTATATTTTTGGAATCTAAATGGTTTAGGAGTTAAAAATACCATGATTACTGTACATGTGCTTCTCTAAGCAAATATTTTGACTTTGACACTTCCTCTTTGCTAAATCTGCTTCTTTTTCTGTAATACAGGCCAGAAAAGCTTTAATGATAAATTTTTTTTTTTTCAATTTGCCATTCTCATGGTTTGCCAGTGTTTGATCAATCCAGCACTCAAGGTTGCCATTGTTTTACTTGCCATATATGTTCCTGATGTTAGAAATGTATTTGGCATATTTTGTAGTTTTCTATTTCAAAAAGTCCTTGTAATAAAATGGACAAAATTGTTATTAAAAAAAAAAGAAAATCAATCTGATATCACGGTGGGAATTGAGGCAAAACTAGTCACAGCAGCTAGTTTCCACTAGTGAAGAAGTTGTTGAAGCAATCTAAGTGGACATAACAATGATCTTAACTAAAGAAATATGACAAACAGGACTTTGTATCTCCTTATGCTATATTTGGAAGTGTGGAAAACAGTAATTAAGGATAACTTGCCGGTTTCTTACGTATGCAATTGAACATTATTTATGCATTCAGTGATTCCATTTAGAAAGGAAACACAAGGGCAGATGTAGGTAGAGATGAAGAGTTATGCTTTAAGTACAATTAGTTTGACCTGCCTGTAAATAAACCAGATATGGAGATATATTTTTAGTTGATTGTTAGTATGTGTTTATGTTTTAGAATAGAGACTTTTTTGGTGATAAAGGTAGGAGGATCATTAACTTATTAATAATAACTGAAACCACAGACAAGAATGGACTTAACCCAACATGAAAATGCAAATTGGAATTTAAGGAGTCAATATCATTCCTACAAATTGTTAAACTTGTACGTTTGTATTTCAGAATTACTAATTCAGAATGTCCTTTTTGTAGTTTACTTGCATTTCCCTGGTAGCGGCTTTATTCCTTAATAGCGTTAATTCTTAGATTTCAATTTGCCATACTTACTTAGACAAGCCTGTCTTTCAGTGATTGATTTAAACTCTTAAAATTTGGTTAGTTGTCTGTTACCTTAAGATGTCTATACTTTAGAAGAGTATTGAGAAGAGACCTCATTTTGCTTTACATATCTTTGACTTTCTGAAAAGATATTTTAGCTAAATGGCTTAAATCATGATACATGATTAGTTGCAGATTGCAAGGAATTGTTCCCAAATACAAATTATCATATACCCTATGTGACTAAGAACAAGAAAAGTCTCAGTGTTGACAGTAGCTGCTCCTCAGGGAAAAAAGACAGGAATGAGCATCAAAGAATGCCTCACTTGCCTGATCAAAAACGTCTCCTCGATCCTTTCCATGTAAACTTACTCAAGATCCAGTATCCCTAATGAGCTGCAAGGAGTTCCCATCACATGAATCTTCATGTATACATCCATTCTTATGACAAATATTGACCAAGTAACTGTTACTTTAGTCTCAAATATCTTCATAAATAATTTCATAGGGCCAAGCTGATGTTCCATATTAAGTTTTGGCTCATTTGGTTTGATTTTGGCCACATTTTGTAACGCGACCCTCATGCCATCCTTGAGAGATATATGAAGTAGATAGAAATCTACAGTATAGAAGCTATAAATGGCTCACCAAAGCCTGTAGGCCCTTGAAGTGTTTTCTCTTTAACCCTTAGACTTGTGTGTTGCCTAGATTGAGAACCATGGGTCAGTGATTCCTTCCTTGGCACTGAAATATATTCTGGGCCTTAACCACTTCAGTGGGCGCTCACTGGCCGCGAAACTTTACCCACAGCCGGCACTAATAGTCCACACGATAGTTTGTGCTGTGCATTGATGACGAATTGTTTTGCTCTTGTGCGATGAGGAAAGCTTTAAAGCCCTGAAAGCTTGTTTTATTTTACAGGCAGCTTTACTTGTAATGTAAATCAGAATAGGTAACATATACATATATGTTTTATTATGTTATTTTTAAATGTTCACAATTTTATTTTGATAAATGAAAAATTAGAAAAGTCATATGACGGTTGTCGGCTAAAGTAGCTGTGCGCGTTCATCTGTGGCTATCGACTATAGTCGAGGCTGGTACCGAAGTGGTTAAAGATGGAGATCAGTACTGACTTACTTGGAAGAAAATGAACTAAATATTGTGTATAGAAAATTAACTCTTGTCAGTTAATTTGTAGATAAGTAGATAAAGTAGATACATGCAGCTTCCCATTATGAAGTGCTATTTCTTTTGGCAACACTTGGAACAATTATTTTCCTCAATAGTTGTTATGTTGGAAGACCACATAACATTAGACCTGTTATTTGGTGCAATGCTAAATAGATTTGACTTTCTTTCTCAATGAAATATTCCCCTGGGATGAGGGGATTAAGAGCAGATCTGCCTTCTCTTCCTTTTTAATTAATTACTTTTAATTGACAAATAAAATTGTATATATTTATGGTGTACTCGATAATGTTTGAAAATATGTATATATTATGGAATGGCTAAATTGAGCTAATAACATATTCATTACCTCATATATTTATTCTTTTTTGTGAACTTAAAATCAACTCAGTGATTTTCAGAAATACAATACATACTTATTTTTTTTCTGGAGCATACAGTAGTCGCATGTTTAATTTTATAAGAAATTGCCAGAGTCCTTTCCATTTTACATTCCCATCAGCAATGTATGAGCAATCCACTTTCTTTTTTTATAATATATTTTTTATTTTACTTTATTTATTTTTTTTCTTTTTTTCTTTTTTTTTATTTCAGAATATTATGGGGGCATAAATGTTTAGGTTATGTATATTGCCTTAACCCCACCCGAGTCAGAGCTTCAAGCATGTCCGTCCCCCAGACAGTGAGCACCACACCCATTAGGTGTGTATATACCCATCCCATCCTCTCTCCTCCCATCTATCCAACACCTGATGAATGTTACTACTATATGTGCACCTAAGTATTGATCAGTTGATACCAATTTGATGGTGAGTACATGTGGTACTTGTTAACTATAGTCACCATGTTGTACAATTGCTCTCTTGAAGTTATTCCTCCTATCTAACTGAAATTTTATACCCTTTGACCAACATCTGTCTAACCCCCATATCCCACCACTGGTAACTGTCATTCTACTCTCTACTTCTCTGAGTTTCACTATTTTAGATTTTATATAAAAATGAGATCATGTGATATTTGGCTTTCTGTACTGGCTTATTTGACTTAACATAATGTCCTCCAGGTTTATTCATGTTGTCCCAAATGACAGGATTTCCTTTTTTTATGGTTTAATAGTATTTCAGAATATATACCCCATACCCCATGTTTTTATCCATTTACCCACTGACGGGCACTTAGGTTGATTCTGTATCTTGGCTATTGTGAATAATGCTGCAATGAACATGGGAGTGCAGATCTTTCTTTGGCATACTGATTGTGTTTCCTTCTAATATATACCTAGTAATAGGATTGCTGGACCAATATGATAGTTCTGTTTTTAATATTTTGAAGAATGTCCATAACTTTTTCCACAATGGTTGTATTAATTTATATTCCCACTAGCAGTGTGCAAAGATTTCCTTTTTTTCAAAATGCAAACACCTGTTTTCTTTAGTTGTTTGGATAATAGTTTTCCTAACAGGTATGAGATGATATCTCATTGTGGTTTTAATTTACATTTATTTCTCTGATGATAAGTGATGTTGTGCATTCTTCATATAGCTGTTGGCCATTTGTATGTCTTCTTTTGATAAATATCTATATAGTTCTTTTGACCACTTTTTAATCAGCTGATTGTTTTCTCGCTATTGCTTTGTTTGAGTTTCTATATAATTTAGATATTAACCCCTTATCGGATGTATGGTTTGCAAACATTTTCTCCCTTCTTATAGGTTGTTTCTTCACTATATTGATTATTTCTGCTGGTGCTAGACTGATGACCAGGGCTCTGAGCGTCAGCCTGGCCTGGAGGGGGGACCTGAATCTTCAGGGCAAGCCTGGAGTCTGAGTCCATGGGGCCTGGCCTAGTGCTAGGGTGTGCCTAAAGCCCAGAGACACTGAGGTTGCCCAAGTACTAGGGCTAGTCCAGATCCTGGGGCCACTGGGGTTGGTCTACAATGGGTCAGGCCTGGAGCCTGGGGCATGGGTCTGCTCTGATATCAGAGAGGGCATGGAGTCTGGGGTCATGAGGGCCTGCTTAGCCCTGAGTTTTATTGGGGTAGGCCCAGAGTTGGGATCTGAAGTAAAGTCCAGTGCTCACTTTCCTCTCTTTTCCCTACATAAAGGGTATCTCTGGATTGTGCTTCCTGGGGTTGGGAGAGAGATGTTATGGCTAATGTAAAACTGTGCCTCCTATCCTCTTCAATGCATCTTTTCTTATTTCTGTGCTACATCCAGGTACTATAATCTCTAACCTGGTTTTGATAGCTCTTGTGAGGTATTTTTACATGTGGATAGTTGTTAAAATTGATGTTTCTATGGGGGCTTAAGCACCGGAGAGTCCTATTCTGCTGTCTTGCTGATCATCAGTCTCTTCCTTTTCTTTTAAGTCTGGATGTATAGTATTTAGCGAATGACTGGAGAACTGGAGATATTTGAAACCACTGCAAGAAAGGATACTGGCTCCTGAATGACCCACAACAGATTGTAATTTGATTAAGAACTAAATTATTATTGACTAAGCCACTGACATTTTAGGGGATTCCTATTTCAGAATTTTTCATTATTTACCCAGACTAATGTAGCTTTTCACTTGTCATTATTACAATAGAAATTGAGTAACCAAAATGCTCATTTTCAGATATGTATCAGATTTATATGGAAAACTTTTGAAGAAAATGAACATGTAGCCCAGTTAAATTAGGTTGACGGTGAATGCATAATGGGCATGTGTGTGTCACAAAAATATTACATATACAGCATTCCCCCTTATCCAAGGAGAATATGTTCAAAGTCCCCATTGGATGCCTGAAACTTCAGATAGTACTGGATCCTATATATATTATGTTTTTCCCCATATATACTTACCTATAATAAAATTTAATTTATAAATTAGGTATAATAAGAAATTAATAATAACATAATAAAATGAAATAAAATGACACAATATAACAAAATGCCAGCATCACTACTCTTGCATTTTAAGGTTAATATTAAATAAAATATGGGTTACTTGAACACAAGCAATGCAAAAGCCACAACTATCAATCTGATAACTGAGACAGCTACTAAGTAGCACATATACAGCATGAATATGCTGGACAAAGGGATAATTCACATCCTAAGTGAGATAAAACAGAACAGCATGAGATTTCATCATGCTACCAAAAAAGGCATGTAATTTATTAGAAGTGTATTATCCTTCACAAACACCAGCTTAAATCAATCATTTCAAACTCATTATACATATATCTGTAGTTATCACTGCACAATTTGGAGATTTGGTAATGTTATAAAACTACTGAATTGTTTATTTCTGGAATTTTCTATGTAATATTTTTAGACCATGAATAGCTAAAACCACAGAAAATGAAAATGCACATGAGGGAGAATTACATAATTGTGATGCTTACTTCTGGTTAAGAATCTCTCTGTAAGCTTCTTATCTTATGAAAAGTATATTATCCTTCAAAAACACCAGCTTAAATCAATCATTTCAAACTCATTATACCTATATCTGTAGCTATCACTGTACAATTTGGACATTTGATATTGTTATAATTTAAAATAATTCTTATTGACTTCTTCTAGTTCAAAATTCTATATGATATACTCCATAAGTGTAAAATGCATAGTATCTATCAAAATTAACCTCTGAATAAATGTTAGAGATAAAAGGAAAATGCAAGCTAGTATGGGCACCTAGCTGACCACTTTGCTGAAGGTTACTCAGTTTCCCAAGATGCCAGTTTAGACTTATATATCTCACATTTACTTTTATGTTTAAATGTTTTTGCCAAAAATAAAGAATAAATTTAATCCCACTTGGTGTGATTTAAAGGAAGGCAGTTTTCTTAATTCATATTTTCTTAGTACCCACAGAAACATTCCATTTGTTGAGGACACAAAAAGACAAGGCAATATTAAGATGACAAAAGTACGTAATTAATTCGGGTGAGTTAGTGGATCCCAAACAATACTTAAATAATATAAAAAGATATATTTTGATAATCCCAAGTGTTCACTGCAGGTTAAATTATCAAAGACATCCTTTATTAATTGACTTGACTATTTACGCATAATTCAACAAATATATTTTGACTAACCCCTGTTTTTCAGGTCTAGGAGTTGGTAATAGAACAATGACTACAGCATCTGATGTCAATAAAATAGGCAAAGTTCTTAACAGTAAGAAAAATGGTGCAGCTTCAAGTTTGAAGAAAATGAGTTGTGGTTTCTGGCACACGTTGATGATAGCCCTTCGTTTGTACAAGAAAGACAGTATCAAGATAGCAAGACAGGAGCTCAAGCCAGAAAAAAATTGAAAAGAATTAAAATGCATCATATGGTTGTTTTTTACTGTTGTTTGTGCTACAGTTTTACTTCACAAATAATGAAAAGAAAATTCAGCACTAGAAGAGTAATAAAAATGTTCGGAGAAGTGGTGATTCATTGGTGTAGGTAATTTGCTAAGTGGCTCTCGGGCTGAAAGACTGTGGGAAAAAAAAAAGTCTCAATCAGAACCACTCCTACAGTTTGGATGCAAAAGAAAAATTGGATGAAATCAAGAAAGAGAAAATTTATTTTTTTTGTAAGTTTGTCAGTATTTTTTAATGAGCCAAAGGGTAGTTTTATGCAAAGGTATATTAAACTTGAGGGGCTTTTATGGTGAGTGGTATATGTCAAAGTCAGCAGTAGAATCTTTGAAATTTTGAAGTGTATGACAGAGGATAAAAATTCTCAACCAAGGCCTTTACGCAGTCACATATATCAACAATATACCTTGAACAAGGTATATACGGGTTATTCACCTGTTTGTATACAAAATCAGTGGGTATGTGTCACCTTATTATGGTGAGTAAAACTTGCGGAGTAATGACAACCTGCTTTACATATATTGAGATTGGTCTAGAATACAGTTATTGACTCCACCTGGTTCCTCTCACAGCCCTTGTCTCTGTCAGTTCATCAGGTTGGAATATGTTATGTTCTGTGACATAAGATTAAATGGGATGATTCATGTGGAAACACTCTGAAAGTGGTAGACCACATATTAGTTTTTGTGCTGCATTATTCATGAACAAACACAATGTTTCAGACCAAACAAGGCTGGGCAGTAGGTTGCTTGTTATTTTTTTGACACTGGGAATGAATCCCTGCCTAATATCGTTCTAAACCAGTTACCGTAGAAGCCTGTAGTTTTGGGTTAGAGAATATTCCTCCAGGGAAAACAAATGTTCTATTTGAAAATCCTCTTGGGAATCTAACACATCATGGTACTGGTCATTTTTATATTAGAATAAAATAGCATATTTTTCTTTCTCTTTTATAGGAAGACACTGAAGAATCAAGGATGTTGTGAGACAAAATTGAGTAAGTATAGGTAGCAGTGTAGACTTTTCTAGAGAGAGCAAAAGTACAAAAAAAGCTCCTAGGCAGCAGGGTAAAATTGGAGTGAATGAACCCTGGCCAATGAATTGGGAGAATCCTGTCTGTATATAGGCTTTGCCACCAACTGTTTTTGACCTTAGGCATCTACCATTTGTTTTGTATATACATATATTAATAGCAATATTGCCAAAGTTTGAAAATTTTAGGCATTTTAGAATATATGAGAACATTCTTGGGAGCATTTGCTTCTGTGCAAATAATGTGATTATAAATAGATTTAAGGCCATTTTTTCCCCTAAAGTTCACGTTTCTCATCCACTATCTCTAATAATATATGAATCTCCATGTGATCTTATGTTCTTTCAAATTTATTATTCATTCTAAATCCTGAGGTAGAATTTAGGTTAGGCTAATTATTAACATTTCATTGCTTCATATGAAATATAATTTAACCTTACACAGAAAAAAATTCTAGGTAATTAATTGTATTTTTTTAAAGTTTCAAACAAACCTTAGTAAATATTATTTCCATGATTAAATGTCAATGAGTGGGCTGGGTACAGTGGCTCACACCTGTAATCCTAGAACTCTGGGAGGTCAAGGTGGGTGGATTGCTTGAAGTTAGGAGTTTGAGACCAACCTGAATAAAAGCAATTCCCTGTCTCTACTAAAAGTAGAAAATATTAGCAGGGCATGGCGGTGTGCACCTGTAGTCTTAGCTACTCAGGCGGCTGAGGCAGGAGGATCACTTGAATCCAGGAGTTTGAGGTTGCAGTGAACTATGATGATGCCAGTGCACTCTACCTGGGACAGCAGAGCAAGACCGTGTCTCAAAAAAAAAAAAAAAAAAAAAGTCACTGAGTAAGAAAAATATAGATTAGGTGACTTTGAAGTGAAATAAATTAAATGAAGTATTTCAGGCAGAAGCCTTTTTGGCTGTGCCAAATTTGTATGTAGTTTAAGATGTAGATGACAGTAGATTTATTCTGTTAACACATGTTTTTCACACTGCTACAAAGAATTTTTTTAGGAAATGTCCTTTGTGTGTTATCTGTGATGTAAATGATTATATTACATTAAATCATAGTAAATGAATCATTAAATAGTAAATCATAGAAATGATTTATTAGTAACTACCATCTATTCAAATTATATGTCATACCTTTAATATTTAGTATATTTCTTAAAGTTAATGGCCTGGTAGAGGCAGAAGGCAAGCAGAATTGATTAGAAAATGAAATGGAGAATCAGGAGAGAAATGTATGTTTTAAAGTAATTCTTTTGGAAGAGACTCAGCTTATTTCTTCCTCATGATACCTCCTTGTCCTCTGATGCTCAGCCACTTTCTCATGTTTCAGTGTTTCCCATTATACCTCCTTAGATTACGCTTATTAGGCAAAAATCAAATAATCAAAATTGACTCAAGTAGTTAATTGAAACTTTTGGGGTTTTTTTGATATATCAGTTACTATCATGTTCACTCATCTCATGGAATATATGGTTTTTCATGTACTCTATTTTTTCAGTTTTATTGAGGTATAATTGAAAAAATAAAAATTATATATGTTTAAAGTGTACTTTTTTTTTTTTTTTGGTTTGGTTTTCCTGAATTAATTTAAACTAAGTGAGTTTAACCTCTAGACCTACAAGACTCTTTTTAGGCAATGAGTCCACCATCTGAGCATGCACATATCACCCTGGGTAGAGAGAGCTCCTGTGTACATGTACTCATGCAGTCTTAGTGTCTAAAAGCCTCTCCACAAACTCTTGCACCTACCTCCGACATTTCTGCTATTGACAACGTATTCCAGTCTCCTGGTTAATCCTTCTCTCATGTTTTATAATTTGATAGCTTATTTCTGGGAATATGAGTCTGCTCAAGAATGATTGCATTTCTGCTCACCCTTACATCAGCTATGTTCCAGTGATCCAGAAGCCACTTTGAGCCTGACCCTACTCACCGCACACACCTGTACCCTATCCAGGCATATCATCCTTTGCTTTCACTAGAAGAAATAAGATCTCTGGAAACAAAACCTCAGCATGTACTTTAAGGAAATATTTTGAATCCATGTCAAATGGATCCTAAACGTAGCATAGTACATTTATGTCAATTAATAGTAATAATATATATATTTATTACTTTACTGCCAAGGCATGATAATTAATACATTTTATACATCTTGCCATTCACTTGACACAGCATTATTGAGATGCTTATTTAAGATGAGGAAACTGAGATACAGGAAGGTAAAATAACTTGGCCAAACCAACTAGCAGTCTCACAGAACTGGTAAACAAAATATTTACAAGAATCATAATGATTAATTCTGACTCCAAAATCTATTCTCTTTTAAATATATGGATACACAAGACAGACCTATAGATATACATATAGATAGAAATAGAATATAAATACCTATAAATATAGATACTAATACAAATTCTCATTATACAAGTAATTTTTCCTTAATTTGAAAAATCAGTAAAGTAAGGATTAGCTAAAAGAAGAACATTAACAACAGAGAGTAATTCTGCAATGGCAGAGTAAAGTCCTCTAAAAATCCACTTGGCATAAGGATAGTGAGAATAATGGCAAAAACTACTGAAAATTAACTTCTTTTAGAGCTCTGGAAACTTACTAAATGCTTGCAGCTATCTAAGGAGTATTTATTTCTTAAAAATGGCCAGATCTATGTAAGAGCAGCTACATTTGTAACAATTCACTTGCCCTAATCCTATCACACAATCCCTGGCTTTTCAGCTGCTTTGAAAACCAACAGACTCACAAGTAAAGTATCTGTGAAAACCAGCAGCCTAACAACCACTGGAGGAGGCAGAATGGGTTTGGATCACCCCAGAGGTCCCATCACCAGAAACATTTCTGTATTTGATCTGTCCGACGGCGAACAAAAAAGCTTAATTCCCAGAGCTCATCATTACTTGAGCTGATTTAGAATGTGCCCTCTGCAACCAGCACTACTTTGTGAGCATTAGTCAGAAAACAATCAGCAGCAATAATTTAAGATCACAGCTGTCTCAAATGATGTTACCAATTGTGTGATTATCAATAAACTAAAAGAAAAATCTATGGAATGAGATGTCTATAAAAGGCTTTGAAAAACATTGATATATTCTTCGAAATCCGTAAGACCACACGTGTCCAGGGCTGTGTGCATGCTCCCCCAAACCTGAAAATGTTCCTAATCTCGCACCTTTAGTTGACCTTAAGTCTCTGCACACGCTAGAAGTGAGGACTAAGACAGAGATGTTAGTTTCTTGTTGAAGGGTTGAAGAGATACCACTATACAACACACACAGGGTGAAAAAATTATTTATTCAAGATATTTAAGGAATATGTATCCAATCATTAAATTACCCAAAAGCTACCAGTGTAGAGATTTTAGTGGTTGCATAAAAGAACTAATAAAAATTTACATATTAGTCCAGTAAAGTCACTAAACAAAACAGCAGCATGAACAAAAAATAGTAAAAACAATAAAATCTGAGGATCTGATTTTCAGAATTGACATACATTACTTCTAAAGTTCACCTTTAAACACAAAATTATGAGAGCCACAAAGAAACAGGGTAGTATGGCCCACACAAAGGGGAAGCGGATGTAGGGAAACTGTCAATAGAAACCATCTCTGCGGAGAGTGAGACATTGGACTTACAAGACAAAGATTTTAGAGCCATTATTATAAATATGTTTATATTCTATGTTAAACATAGATAATATGTTTATATTATAAAGAAAATAGTGTTAACAGTATTATAGGGGAGCATGAAAATGATAACACATCACATAGAGAGTATTGATAAAGAGAAATTACAAAAAGAGAACAAAGCAAAATTCCGGAGATGAAAATTACAATAACTGAAATTAAAATATATATACATAGCAGGGCTCACCAGCAGATTTAAACTTGAAGAAGACAGAATGAAACAAGCAAACTAGAATACTGGTTAATTGAAATATTTCAGTCTGAGGAATGAAACTAAAATGTGTAAAAAATGAACAAAGCCTCAGAACCCAGTAGGCACTATGAAGCATACCAGCATATGCAAAATAATTATCTCAGAAGAAGAGGAAAGAGAGAGAGAAAGGGGACAAAGAAAGAATATTTGAAAAAATAGTGCCTAAAAACTTCACAAATCTGATAAAATACAAATTTACATAGCTAAGGAGCTAAATGAAATCCAAATAGGATAAACTCAAAGAGACTTGCATTGAGATACATCATAATCAAACTGTGGACATCTAAGGACAAAGAAATATTGTCTTTTTTGTTTTTTGTTTGTTTCTTTGTTTTAGCTGCTGGCATTGAAGGTAGTATGTGCCAAAACATTAGCTGAACACAAAAGATATATAGTCACTGCAGAAATAATTGGGAAAAGTTACTATACAATGATCGACAATTAAAAAGAGAAAGAGAGCAAAATCTTAAGTATGATAATATGATTTCCAGAGTTACCGCATTCAAAAGTCCAGTTTTCAACAAAAAATTGCAAGGCATACAAAGCCAGAGAAAAATATAGCCATTCTTCTCATAAAGACAAATCTCTTAAGAATATAAACACAAACCCTCAACAAAAGCCAAAAAAACTGAATCTAGCAACATTTGAAAATGTTTATAGACCATGACCAAATGGGATATATATTGGGAATGCAAGTTTGATTTAACATAAAAATCATAGTAATATCCCATATTAACAGAGTAAATAACAAAAAGTACATGATCATCTCAATAAATGTAGAAAGAGCATTTGATGAAATTCATGACATAAATGTTCATGAAATGGTTTGAGGGAATTCAAGGGAACTTCCTCAATCTGGTAATGGAAATATATTAAAAAGCCATAGCTCATGTCATACTTATTGATGAAAGATGGGATGCTTTTCCTCCAGACTGAGTGAAAAAGCAAGAGTGTCTGCTATTGCTAGTTCTATTCAACATTGTCCTGGATCTTTTGAGTAAAAGAAATTAAGGCACAAAAAGAATTAAATTGTGACCAAAATGGAAAGGAAAAAGTAAAACTATTTCTATTTGAAATAGATGTTAGTTTGAATATAGAAAATTATAATTAATCCACAAAACAAATATTGGCAATGATGAATGATTTTAGCAAAGTTGCAGGATATTAAATCAATATACAAAAATCCACTGTAACTCTATATACTAGCAATGAAAACTCTGAAAATGAAACTACAAAAACTATCCAATTTATAATAGCAAATGAAATAAGAATCATTTTAACAAAATAAGTATAAAACTACAAAATATCATTGAAAGAAATTAAAGACATAAATGAATTTAAACAGTTATTCTATGTTCATGCACTGGAAGGTTTATATTGTTAAGAATGCAATGATCCCCAAAATAATCCAGTTATTCATTGCAATTCCCAACTGCCAATTTTAACTGAAATTGACAAACTATTCCTAAATTTTATAGGAAAATTTGAGGGACCCAGAATATATAATAAAATCTTGATAAAGAATTAATTTGGAGAACTTCTTGATTTCTAAACTAACTACAAAGCTATAGTAATCAAGTCAGTATGGTAGATTTATAGATTAATGGTGAAGAATTGAGAATCTAGAATTAAACCCTTACATTTATGGTTAAATTATTTTTTCAGGGGCATCCAGATAATCCAATAGGGGAAGATAGCCTTTTCAAATGGTGTTGAACAACTAGATCCCCACACACAAAATAAGGGACTAGGATTCCTACTTCACATTATGTGCAAATCATTAGCTCAAAATATATAGAAAACATAAACATATATATAAAACTATAAAATGCTGAGAAGAATACACAGGAATAAATCTTCATGATTTTGTATTAAGCAATAGTTGCTAAGACATAACATCAAACACACAAGTGACAAAAGATAAATAGGCAAATTGGATTTATTGGAAATTAAAAACTTTTGTGCTTCAAAGTACATAATCAAGAACACAAAAAGGATGCCTATAAAATGGTAAAAAGTATTTGCAAATCGTATATTTGATAAAAGACTTGTAACCAGATTATGTAGACAATTCTTACAATTCAACAATAAAATGATAATCATCCAATTAAAAAACAAGGAAGGGATTTGAAAAGACTTTTCTCCAGAGACGTACAGTGTCAAATAAGCACACGGAAGTGGCAGAACACCATTAGTAATTGGGAAAACGGAAATTCAAACGACAAATCAAGAAGAGCTAGTTCATACTAGCATGGCTACTATTTTTAAAAAAGGAAAATAACAAGTGTTGGTGGGAATGTACAGAAATTAGAATTTTTGTACATTGCTGGTGAGAATGTTAAACGGTTTAGCCTTGTAGGGAACAGTTTGGCTGTTCATTAGAAAGTTAAGGAGTTACCATATGGCCTAGCAATTTTGCCCTTAGGTATATGCAGAAGAAAATTGAAAACATATATCTTCAAAACCCTTAAACATGAATGTTTACAATAGCATTTTTTTATAATAGCCAAAAATGGAAACAACTAAAATGTCCATGAACCGATAAACAGATAAACAAAATGTGATATAACCATGGAATGAAATGGTATAATATTCATATTATTCAGCTATAAAAAGGAATGAAGAACTGGTATGGGCTAAAACATGGCTGAACCTTGAAAATATTATGCTAAGTGAAGGCAACCAGACACAAAAGGCCACCTACTGTACAATTCCATTTATATAAGTTGTCCAGAATAGGCAAATTCATAGAAACTAAAAGTAGATTAGTGGCTTTTACTATGACCTGGGAGAAGGGTTGGAAATTACTGCTAACAGTTATTGGGAAGTTTTTATGGAGATTATAAAAATGTCTGACATTACAGAGTGGTGATGGTTGCACAATTGTTTGAACATATAAAAAAACCAAATTGTATATTTTATAAGTTGAACTTTATGGCATATGAATTATACTTCAATAAACCTGTTAAAAAATAATAGACCAAAAAGAAAACAAAAAGAACAACAATATCACCAATGAAAAAAAAAATTCTTACACTCAACTTCCCCTCCCAACACAACTCCTTTTTCATCTTTATTGAAATATAATTGATATATACAAAATTTCATATATTTAATATCTAAATTTTGATGCGTGGACATACGCATAGACATATGTATAACCACAACTACAATCAAGATACTAAACATAACCATCAGCTCCAAAAATGTCCTTGCGTTCCTTTTTTTCTGTAGTAAGAACATTTCAAATAAGATCTATCCTCTTAACATATCTTAAAGTTTACAACATAATATTCTTAACTATAGGCAAAATATTGTTTAGAAAATCTCTAAAACATATTCATCTTGCATAACTACAACTTTATACCCAATGAGCAACAATTTCCCATTTTTCTCTTCCCCCAACCCCTGGCAGCAATTCTCTGCTTCTATGAATTTGATTATTTTAGATATCTTGTGTAAGTGGAATCATGCAATATTTGTCCTTCTGTGGTTGATTTATATCACCTAGCATAATATCCTCTATATTCATCCATGTTCTCACAAATGGTAGGATTTCCTTTATTTTTAAGGCTGAATACTATGCCATTGTATGCATATACCACATTTCTTTCCTGCTCATATTCTGATGGGTATTTGACTGTTTCCATATCTTGGATATTATGAATAATGGTGCAGTATACATGGAAGTTCTGATATTTCTTCAAGATCCTGATTTCAATTATTTGGATACATACCCAGAAATGAGATTGCTCATCAAACAACAACAATAACAATAATACTTTAGAAATTAACTTATCCAAGGAGTTGAAAAACTTGTTCACTGAAAACTTTAAAACATAGAAGAAAAAATTAAAGCAGAAACAAATAAATGGGACAGACACCCTATGTTCATGGATTAGAAGAATTAATCTTGTTAAAATGTCAATATGACCCAAAGCAATCTACAGATTCAATGCAATCCCAATAAAATTTCTAATAACATTTTTCACAGAAATAGAAAAAAAAAATCCTAAAATTTAAATGGAATTACAAAAGACCCATATACCAAAGTGATCTTGCGAAAGAAGGACAAAACTGGGGGCATTACCCTACCTGTTTTCAAAATATTACAAAGGTATGATAATTAAAACATTATGATACTGGCATAAAGACAAGCGTATAGACCAATGAGATGGAATAGAGAACCTAGAAATAAACCCACACACATATGGTCAATTGATATGTGAGAAGGGTTCCAAAAAAACACAATGAGGAAAGGATATTCTCTCCAACAAGTGGTGTTGAAAAAACTGGATATGCACATGTAAAAGAATGAAATTGGATCCTTATTTTACATTACACACAAAAATAAACTCAAAATAGATTAAATACTTAAATATAAGATCCCAAACCATAAAACTCCTAGGAAAAAGATAAAAACCAGGAAAAAGCTCCTCAACATGAATTTTGGTAATGATTATTTTTGGATATGACACTAAAATCACAGGGAATAAAAGCAAAAAATTAAGTGAGAGTACATAAAATGAAAAATCTTCTGCACAGGAAAAGAAACAATTAACAGTAAAAAGGCAACCTATAGAATGTGAGAAAACATTTACAAACCATCCGTCTGATAAGGGGTTAATATCCAAAATGCAAAATAATCTCTTACAACTCAATAGCAAAGCAAACAAACAAATACAAATAACTAAATTGAAAAATTGAAAAAGACTTAAATAAGCATTTCTCTAAAGACATTCAAATGTCCACCAGGTTTAGGAAAAGGTATTCAACATTACTAATTATCAGGGAAGTGAATATCAAAACCAAAATGAGATATCATTTCATGCCTGTTAAAATGGATATTATCTGTCCCCCAAAGAAAAAGAAACTGATAAATATTGGCAATGATGTGAAGAAATTATTAATAGAACCCACATACACTGTAGGTGGGAATGAAGAATGCTGCAGCCATTATGGAAAACATTATGAAGGTTCCTAAAAAAATAAAAAAAATAAGACTAATAGCATTACTCTTAAGAAATAATTTTCCTGGTATTTTCTTATGTATCAATATATTTCCTTAGCTATAAATGAAAATATATTTGTTACTTTTCACTCCTATTGTTTTTTAATCTGCTATTCTTTTCCTAAATGATATCTTCCAAACATGTTTTCCTTTCTTTAAATTTAGATCACCCTTTCTGTAATCCCAGGGCCTATTAGGGGCTTAGCAGACAATCAATATTTTACAAATGTTGAAGTGAATGAATGCAACAGGCTTTAGTCTCAGCTTGTGTTAACTCATTGATCATCTTGGATGAGTTATTTCACCCTGCTCAGCCACAGCGTTCACATCTTCAAAATGTGGGTAGCAACAAATCTTTTTCACAGTTTTTTTCTGTTTAGATGAAATGAAATAATGACATCTATTCTGAATTGTATTTTTTCCCTTCTGTTGTATTTCTAAAATATATCCAAATATCAATAATGTGTGATTAAATCTCATTGCTAATTGACTCATTTACATTATTACCTTAATTATGTTTAATTATTTTTATTTTACACTTACATTGTTCTTATGGTGGGTAGATGTGATTCTCAGCACTTTATGCATTGTAACAAACAATCTCCCTTAATTGTCTTATGAATTAGATCCTATTATCCCTATTTTATAGATGACAAAATTGAGGCACAGATAAGTAGCCTAGCTTCATACCATGATTCATGGAGCTTGGATTTACATCTTTTCATGGTTTGTAAACACTCCACTATGCTGCCTCTTGGCTGGAAAATAAATATATTTCCCCAGGATATCCAGCAAATGCTTTCCTAAAAAGTTAAAATGCAAGGGAAAAATAAAGTTGGTATATACATTTTGAATACATGTTCAAAATTTGTGCCCCCAAAATGTTACTCAGCCCCACTATAGAAAATTGGATGTCCGCAGCTCTGTTTCTCAACCTGTAATGTGTATGTAAATCATCTGGGGTCTCGTTAAAATGCAGACACTACTGCAATAGGTTTGAAGTAGCTTAAATGTCTGCATTTTTAATAAGTTTTCAGGTGCTGTTGATGCTATTGCTGGATGGGCCATACTTTGAACAACGCTATTATAAACCCCTGGAGGTTATAGGCAAGAAGTATGGTAATGGCGATGGAGTGTTAGGATGATTCTGGTCATGAGTATGGAAGATGGCATGTTCAGGAGAAGGTGAGGCTATAGAAACCTGAACACCTCTAGATCTCTTTTACTTCCTCTCTCAGGGCTCTTATTTTACATTACCTTGCAGTATCATACTCTAAGCTTTTCAAGTTTTCTTTGATATAAGATAGAAAAATCAAATTCTTATCTATGATCAAATTAATTGTCACAGTTTGTAGACATCTTGCAGTCAGAACATGAATTATATACCTTAGTAGCACACAGGACAACATAAATTCTAATATGCATAGTAAGAAAGCAAATGATCTTTAGAAAGAATGGAGGGCCAAGGCTCAGAGTGATTGGAATTTTACCATGATGGTAGAAGTGGAAACTAAGGAAATAAGGTATGCAAAAGACCCATGTAGAGAGGGAACTTTCAGTTTGCATAATTGCATATGTGGCAATGAAAGGATCTGGCCAAGATCATTTTAGGCAGTTCTAAGACCCACTTAACTGCTCCAAAGTATGTGACTTCCTGACAGCAGACAGCTGCTTGAGATGGGACACGCTCAGGAGTGAAGCTGATTGCAGAAGAGGGACATCTGGAAGAAGGGATGCTGGGGTGAGATGCCTCCCTTGTGGCATCCAGCATATGTTTCAGAAAATGCAGTGCCTCCAGAACTTTTGCTACTTCCAAGTGTATGACTCATAGCTATCGAATGGGGAGCATTTTTCAGTGTCACTTTACAACCTCAATTACCTCATCGATTATAAAGTTCAAGCAATATTTCTCTCTCGATTAATATACCCCAGGCATGGGAGGAAAAATGGAAAGCAAGGGAGAAAGAAACAAGAGACAGTCCCGAACATCAATGTGCTCATTGTCTAGAGGGACTAACAGATAAGCAATCATGATTCAGCATGATTACTACCATAATCGGTATGCTTCCAGAGACACGGGGAGCACAGGCTGGGAAAGTCATTCTGCCTGAATCAACTGAGAAAAAGGACAGTTTGTAGGTTATGTGATCTAGGAAGTATGACAAGAACTCTATTTCTCCAAATCTTCCACAATAATCTGATAAAAAGCACCTGATTTAGAGTTGTGGATGGGCAAGGTGAAGTCAGTAGCAGGAACAGCCTTTGTTAAAATTTGGCTTGCTTGGGGTGCAATGTCAAGGGTCCTTGGACTAATCTTGTTTAGAATAGCATATTAATGACTTTATAAGAATTGGATTTCATTAAATTTGACAATTCTTGTTTCATTAATTAACACAATATTCCATCAATGTTCATGCATTCATTCTTTTACCAATTTAAAAATAAACACTTATTCAATAACTTCTACGAGTATACCAACCTCTTGTCAAGATTCTACACACCTGAAACTTATCTCAAGTCAAAGCCTGGTACTATATGACTACAGTTAGTTATTTATTTGAAGATGATGAAATATCTATAACAAATAATTTCATAAACTGCTAACACTGCTACCTTTCCAGCTAACTGCTAAAAGTCAAATACCTTTGTTCAAATCGTTAAAAAAAAAAATCACTGGGCTTTAGCCAATCTTAGAGCCAGTAGAAAGCAAAACTGAGACCTGCAGAGGGAGAGTGACTTGGTAAAGGTCACACTGCTAATTGGCAGCCATGACATTTAGAATTTAAGTTTTGCTTCAGTGAGTTTCTTTTTCAGAAAATAGATTTTTGCAGAAATCAAGCAAATAACCTGACAGGGTAGAGCTTTCACTGATGGGGAAAGAAAGCTTTATGAAGGAAAGTAGGAGATTCCCTGAGAGAGGCAACAGAGAAAAGAATGGGTGGTATGTGTCACGGTCCCATTAGAGGTTATTTGCATAGAACCTCAGCCAATCAGTGGGGCAGCCCAGCATGTTCCTTGGAGGGACAGATGCCCAAGTTGCTTGGCTTTGGAATCCCAGCTCAGCCTCTCACAAGCTGTGTGATTTTCCCCTGTGTATCTAAAATCTGTGTCTCAGACACTCTATCTGAAAAATGTAGGAAAATACTAAACTATCTCATAAATTACTGTGCAGATTAAATATGGTCATATATTTTAGAGGGAGTGCACAGCATACTATAATTCTGGAGTTCTATTAACTCATTAATTGCAGATGTGGCCTCCAGGAAGATTGTGTCTGCCCTGAACTTTCTGTTTCAATGGAGAATTAGAGTTGTTGAGGAGGAAATCTTGAATGATGACGACCTTAGAGACTTACTGCTTGGCATATAAATTTGGAGTTCTGAGGTGAGGGATGAAGTTGTGGAATATGTATTCTTCTGCATCACTAGAAAATCAATCTCCTAGCTGTGAGTGGGTATGGCAATACAATCTGAAGTACAAGGATAAACATTTAAAAAGCATTTGTAGTGCAAATGGAAGCAAGGTGTGAACACAAGTCTTCATTTTCTATGGTACAATAGTGAAGCCCTAAAATATTGGATATGTTAATGATCAGTGTATTAGAAATCATTTAGTCTAGAAGACTGATTTTACAGATATGGAACCTGATATTCAGGATAGTAATTTTATCAAGATTGCATACTACCTTATAGAAGATTGGGAAGAGAAATCACAGTTCCTTGCCTCCCAGTCTAACGAACCCAGGCAAACAGAGCTAGCCTTACCCCAGATAGCATGGGGAACATTAGTTTATTTTACTTGTGAATTTCCTGTTTCTTTGGTATCCCCATGCTGATGCATAGTCTGAATTTGAGTTTTATAGAATGGACCAAACCAGAAGGCATCAGAGGCTAGTGACTGGGTGGTGTATGGGAGGCAAAACTTCACCTCCAACTTCTTAGTGTCCCTAGCTGGGCCTGAGAAGTATTATAAATTGATAATATACAATATATATATATAGATAATATATAATAAATAAAAAACAATAATACAAATTTAACATAAGTTTTACATGACTTGAGAGCCCTCATAAGAAAATGAAGACCCAAAGAAGTGACAAAACCTAAATACTTTTATTTTAGGTTGAACACAGGGAGGCAATTGTGAAAAAGTAACTAAATTATGTTGCAATATTAAAGGAAGATAGGAATTTATTTTAACAAGATCTGTTTGTCCAGAATTGTCTCTGCTGTGACGTCCCATTGAAGAAAGTTTCCTTTCTCCTGGTATAGAGATGGGATCTTTTACATGGGAGCTTTTTATTATTATTATTATTATTTCGGCATATGATGGGGGTACAGATTTTAAGGTTTCAATAAATGCCCTTTCCCCCCTGCCCCCACAAGTCTGAGTCTCCAGCATGACCATCGCCCAGACGGTGCACTTCTCACTCATTATGTATGTATATACCCACCCACCCCCGTCCCCATGCCTAATACCCTATTACTGTAGTACCTATGTGTCCACTTAGGTGCTGCTCAGTTAATACCAGTTTGCTGGTGAGTATATGTGGTTCTTGTTTTTCCGTTCTTGGGATACTTCACTTAGTAGTATGGGTTCCAGCTCTAACCAGGAAAATATAAGATGTGCTATATCACCATTGTTTCTTAGAGCTGAATAGTACTCCATGGTATACATATACCACATCTGTTGTTTTCAGGAAGAAAGGGGAGATTAGAATGTCCTTATATCTACTGTTGAAAAACAGTAGTTCTTTAAGCTCAAAATAATCCTCATGCCAATGTGGCATATTTTGAGGTGACGTATTCTACAACCCTGCAGCAGTATCCAGCAAAAGGATGGCGGCCAGAGATCCCAGAAATTGAGTCTTCTACTTGGAGCAGCAAGTTCATGAAGACCCAGTTATTAGAATCAGGCCATGGGATCCTAGTGGACCAGCTAACATACTGACTTAATGCTGAGCTTCAAAGACAGCCTCAGGCTCTTTACATTTCTGCTCACTTTAAGGGTAGATTGCTAAACTTTGGGCATATGTGAACTTGCAGTTGGCTTAGGAATCCTTAGCAATGGCAATTTAAGTGTGGGTGAGCAACCTGATAATAACTCTACTGTTCTAGGAAGAGGTAATCCTCTTGCTGTTTACTCAGAGTTCAATACAAACATTTTTCTGGGGCTGTGCTTTAGACCTCTTCACTGTCACTTGGGAGTGTGGACTCTATCATGTTAGGCTGCAGTGGCTGTACCAATAACTCATTTACTTGATGAACTGAATTGCATAATGCTAGAGTTAGAGACACACCTGGCTCCTCATGTAAAGGCAAGAGGGTCAAATAGCTGGGGATCCCCTTCCTCATTCTCTATTCATCCATATCCTATATAGGGCTTGATATAAATTTTATTTAAAGGAACATAGTGCTGTCAAACTATAAAAATAAAGCTAGCAAACTATTATTGACTATCATGGGCTCCTCATTCCTTTAAAATCTTTCCTGTTCTGAGTCCTGTTCTTTCAGGATCTTGTTCAAAAACTAGCGAATTTTGTAAACTTACTTGAACTCAGATATTTGTATGTGTTAATAGCTTTATTCATTCATTTATTTATCCATTATCCACCTATTCAACTTCTCAGCAAACGCTGAGAGGATATAATGCACATCGTAGTGGGAATCCCGTGTGGAAACAGACATCCCAGTAGAGCATTGTATGATAAAGTACAGATATGGATTTCTCACTGAAAACAAAAATAATCATGCCCCACCAGGGTGGGGTGGGTTTGAGTGCAGTTAGGGACTCCTGCATACATATCATTGAAAATAAAAAGATGTTTGTAGCCATCACACAAGGATAAGTAACTTATAGTCTAAGAGAGCAACATGTTCAAGGACATTTAGGAATTTAATAGCAATCAATATATGACCTCCGCTGGTTACCACATGAATATTGTAACAGGCTCCTCCTGACTCAAAACTGAGATTTGAGAGTCTTTGTGGCAGGCAGGTTGGGAGCCTGTCATGGGTGTGGCTCTCAGCCCAGCCCATTTTTCTATGTTATAGCTACCCTTGCACAGCACAAACTCTTGGCTTTCTGGTACTGGTGGATTTTTTCCTGATTTTTATCTTAATCAAAAGAACTATCATCTAATGCAATTGTTACAAAACAATTTGTTAGTAACTATCAGCCCAAGTGAATAGGAATCTTCATGGAAAAGGCCAGAGAACATGATCCTTTAACAATGGAACAATGGAATTCTTATGAGAATATTTGATATGATATTTCGGCATTGGCGTGACCACATGCCTAACTCCAGAGATCATCATTGGGGCATTATTTTCTTCGCAATATTTTTGGGTCCCAGCCTCAGAGGGGACTCATCTAACAAGTAAGGGGGTATCCCTTATCACTCACACTTGGAGATGTTGTGATAATTTAATCTTTTCCAAAAATAACAGAAACATCTATTAAAAGCTTAACTCAGGAAAGGATGACTCCATTTATAGACGTAAAATGCAGATTGAGGAAGCTCTTAAATAGGAACTTCCAGGAGGAGGAAGAAAACCAAAAGTGTTGGGAGAAAAATGATTTTAACACATTAACTGCCATATGAGTTGTATTTAACCATGATAGTTTGGAGTCCAGGGCCTCACGAAACATACGTAACTCACACATCTCTTCATCACCTGGGAGCTGAGAGAAGTATTTTTCAAATTGCATATAATGCATGCACAGAAAACAATAAAAACATAACAAATTTTTCATTAAATTAGAAAGGATTATTTTGTTTTTGAATTTTTTATTCTATTTTCATAATAAAATACTGTACCCCCCTCCCAATTTTTTTTTTTCCTGATGTGGCAGTCAATGTGTTAAGAAACAAAAATATGGAGTCTAGCTTTTTTAAACAAAATTGTAAAGGGGAAAAAAATACAGAGCTATTTTGTGCCTTGGGATGCCATTCTGCCACAAACAAGGTAAGTGACTCAGAGTGCATGTACCTGTCCCTTTTGCTTCTCCTTCTCTCAGGATCCTGCCTAGCATTTGTAAGAGAAATCCAGGGATGGGCTTCACTTTCTCATCTGTACAGCAACTCGGGTTTCTGATGAACACCATGAGCAAAGGGATCTCAGCGGAAGGACACAATATGCCAGCAGTGACAGCCATGGAGCAAGATGAGAGACATACACACCTGTGATTTATGACTCAGAGGCTTTAGGGATGGGCTGTTTTCTGAATGTTGCTTTGTTTTTGCGTTTTGGTTTATTTTTTCCTTATTCTCTCCCCTGTATTCTGAATGATATCCAGGGTACCTGTAATGCCTTTTCATTCTGCGACTGCTAAGTTCAGATAATTAAAGCAATTCTAAAGTTTAATGGGACTCATTGCATGTGGTTAGGCCTCTATTAAATGGGCTATATTGCATTGTATTATTTCCCTGGTCCTTGTCCCCTAAATATTGTTATATCATCAGGAAGGTAACTACTCTAGGTGACCAAAAAAAGTAAAATAAAATAAAATAAAAACAAAAGCAACTACCAGAAGACATACACTAAGACAGCTTCATTTTTCTTTCCTTTTTTTTTTTTTTTGTAAACAAATGAGTTTATGAATGACATCTTTGACAAGAGCAACACAGTGAATATCTTCAGCCTACCTGGTACTGAAAAGAGGCAACAGACATCGAGCAAGAGGCTTATCTGCTAAGTTCTCAACTGTTCTGTGTTTTACCATCAGTGACTGGAAGTCAATGAAAAATTCAACATTGATTTTTTTTTATTTTATTCTTAAAAAAATCCAATCAGATTATGGAAAGGGACACAAATAAATGGCAACAGCAATAACTAAAAGAATGAAAACTTAAAACAAGACTTGCTGTGAAACTACCAAATATAAACAAGTCACAACAGTGGATTGGACATCAAAATAACATCGGATTTCTAACTATCTATGTCTCACAATGGGTGTGATGCCTTCAACGTGGTAGAAAATTATATTGGATCTTAAAATTTATATCCAGTGAAGCAATAAAACATGAGGGAAAAGAAAGATGTTAGTAAACATGCAAATAGTAAACAAAAACAAAACAAACCTTAAACTTTTTTTCTTAGCAACCTAGGAAGCTTGGATGTAGTCCTTCAAAATCAAGGAAATAGCCTAAAGAACAAAGAACTCATGTGATCTACAAAACAGGGAACCAAATTCAGAAGTGAAGTCAGCTGAATTTTCAGGCCCACTGCTCTAGAAAGACCTAGCGGGCATCAGTATAAACTGGTGCTGGAGAACTTGAGGTCCACAGCAAAGAACAATAGCAAAATGGAGATGATTAACCAACTTCTGTGTTTGTACATGTGGATAGTTTAGAATGCTGTCAAACAGGGTGGGCATGCTATAGTGAAAAATATATAGGAATTCCATAAAGAAAATAAGTGATAATTATTAATTACATGTGAAACAATCTTTTAAAAAAAAGTAAACCTAGTTTGTAACATAATTCGGCAGGGAACAGTAGTTCACACTTATGGCAATAAAGACTATTGATTTAATCAAACATGTGAAACTCATTCAATGATGAAGAGAGGGCAATGCGTTTACATGAATGCAGTGTGTTTGTGTGCGTTTGTGTGTGTGTGTGTGTGTGTGTGTGTGTGGTATATTTGGGGTGAACTGTATTTGAGCTTAGAGTAGACCTTGGAAGGAATGCATATGCTTCATCTTAAGCCTTATTCTAAAATTTTATGTTATAAATTATACAGTACATCTACTTTGATTGAAACATAGAGTAAGATATTGGGTATTTTTTTCAGAAGCTGTTGATTCAAACTTTGGTGTGCTGGAGTTGAGGTTTTGATGGAGTTGTATGCTCTCTCTTATGATGCTAATGTTGCTAAAGAAATCTAAGAAAAGTTGTGGAAAATGCAGAGATTGGAAAAAAGGGAAAGAGAACACTGATTTTACGTCTCTCTTCATAAGCAGTCTGTGTATCATTCTAGCATGCATGCTGCAAATTGCTCATCACAAATTCTGAAGTATGCGTGCAATTCAACTGGAACATTCTCTCTCTCTCTCTCTCTCTCTCTCTCTCTCTCTCTCTCTCTCTCTCTCTTTGTTGTTGCCTGATAATTTATCATTTCACAAGTGATTTTTAGAAAACTGTTCATCTACCCTAAGGACAGTTTTGGTGTATTATGTAATAATTTGATTATTTTCTATATAATTTCATCTTATTTTATTATGAGTAGATTGGTTACTTAAAAAAAAAACAAATTCCAATAGTTTTGGCAGGATTTTGCCACTTGGGATTTTTAGCTGAATGCACTTTGTGCTTCATAACAAACAGTTTTCCTCTTGGGAAATAAATTGTGCTAGCAGAATTAGGATTAACCTGTGTGTTTGAGGCTATTTCTGCCCCACAGGTAGACTTTTCAAATTGCATTATTTTTCTCTGAGAAATAATAATGTTAAAAATTTGGCCATGTGTCTTTTTTGAATGTTAAAAAACCCAGACAGATGAAGCTGTGATTTACCAGTTGATTACTATAGACTGTTTGCAGGGTTTTATTTTAAGCATCGAGCTTCACTGATTCACTGGCTTTACATTCACTGAATGTGTCACTATAGTAACAATCTGATTTATTACACAAGTGTGTGACCCTCACTGTCATTAACTCAATTTGCAATACACAGATTTGTGAAGATTCAATATATTGAGGAATTAATGTCTGAGGCACAATCTATTGTAAGAAAATTTGATGAACAGCTCCATTTGTAAAAGAGATTCTGTAGAGAATGTTTAGCTTACTTAAAAGAACAAAAATATCTAATGGCTCTAACATATTAGCTATCTCTATGCAGATAGATTGTGTTACTGATGTGGCCAACAGATACATTAAAAGGGTCATTCCTTGAAAACAGCTCCTAAACAATGTATTCTGGTTACCATGTGATTTTGAAAGTAGAGTTGTCTTTCATCTACAAAGGCTTTCCCTTTAGCTGGAAATGATCTGCTCTTTTTTTATCTGTCAATTTATTCACGTATTTATCCAACACAAATTTATTTAGTGTAGGGGTTTCAAAGATGAATGAGACATGCTGTGTTCTCAAAGTTTATATATTTCATTAGAAAATAGATATGTAAAGGATTGGGGCAAATTTGTTATTTTATAAGTGCAATTGTTTTAATTAATTAAGGTATGAATAGCTCGAAGGAAAAAAACTGCTGAAATATTTTTCCTAAAGTGACAGATGATATATTGTGTTCCAGATCAAGGGATTCATATCTACAAAACTCAAGGAAATATATTTTGTATCGGAAAAGTAAGTATAATAATTTGTAGCACTGCACAATGAGAAAAATGCTGTGGATACAGCTGTACGCCATATCAAAAAAGTTGTTATAATTTTGTGACCTGAAAGTGTAGACAAAACAAGATGGCAATGGGGATCTGTTGAAGATGTTAAGTAGATCAATAATATAAATAGAATTTCAAAGAGCTGTGCAGAGTGGCTATGAGCCTGGAGACAGGCGATTTTGTTAAGAGACCAAGTAAATTTGGCAAGAGAACACATGGACCAGAACAAAGGTACCAGAATTTACTAAGCAGTGATGTTAAGACCATATAAGACGAATGGACTTGTTTCACTTTTTGTGAAAACACCAAATTTTTCCACAGCAGCTGCACCATTTTACATTACTACCAGCAATGTATGAGAATTCTAATTTTTCCATATCTGCATCATACTTATTTTCCATTTTTTATATAATAAAAAAAATCCTAGTAGGTATGAAGTGGTATTTTATATATATATTTTATTCAATATGTCTTACACTGCCTTACATTTAGCAAGTCACATATATATGTATTTAATATATACTAACCATGCAAATGTGTAACTATCTGTCTATATAGCATTATATATATGTATAATATATACACACATGTATATATTATGCCACATTCTAATTCTTACATGAAACGTAATATATACATATGTGTATATAAATTACAGAACTAAATTCTTACAATACAAAAATCCATCCTCTAGATGTGTACTTAACAGAAATTTGTAATAATTTTTAGTAGCCAACATGAAAACATTGTGAATGTACAGTGGTGGATGTTCATAAAAGATAATGGTAGACTACAAGTATGAGCTAATGACTGCCATATGAAAAAAAAATGAGTGAAAGTCACAAAGATAAAGTTGAAAGAAAGAAGCTACAGACAAAAGACTCCATATAATATAATACCATTTACATGTCAAAAACAGACAAAAATGTATTGTGTTGTTAGAATAAATGTTTCAACCTTGAGTGGCTAGTGCCTGCAAGGTGAGATGAGGAATTTTTGAATGGTAGTCATACTCTGTTTCTTGATGTGGGTACTAGTCATATGTGTGTTCACTGAAATTCATCAAAGCTGTACACTTATAATTTTTAGACTTTTCTTCATAGAGTCTTGCAGTAGTAAAAGAAGGAAAAAAACAAAAAGAAAACAATAGATTTCTATTTGATACCTTTCTTTTTGTTGTTGGTTTTTGGAATTAGACTACATTCATTCAAATCTTGGCCCAGCCCAGTAACAGCCATAAGATATGGACTATCACATGTTGAATATCCGTGCCGCAGTTGCTGGAACTGTAAGATTGAAGAATATTGCTATAAAGTGTGTTTTACTAATGAAAATAGACAGGGCATGTATTTTCTGCCACAGAATAAACAACTAGTAAATGTTGCTTCCCTTTTCCTCTATTTACAATATTTGTGGTAATGTAAGGCTGAAGTTATCATTTTTGGCAGTTAAAGATGATGAAATTAATGTGGCATGGTGGCTCATGCCTGTAATCTCAACAATTTAGGAGGTTGAGGTAGGGAGATTGCTTGAAGCCAGGAGTTTGAGACCAGCCCAGTAAATAGCTAGACCCTGTCTCTAAAAAAAAAACAAAAAAAAAAAAAAGAAAGAAAGAAAGAAAGGAAGAGAAAAAAGAAAGAGAAAAGAAAACAAGAAAAAAGAAAAAAGGTGTTAACAGTAAATTCAGGTAATCTATCTTTCTTTAATTTTCTCCTGTCAGAATAGGTAAAAATAGTAAATATTAATTTTAATTGAGATATTTATGTGGGTCCATGAATTATCATAAACTACAACTTAAGAAGATAAGATATTTCTAAGCATATATTGGTGGTCAGCCCTAGTTATGGGTTTCCCATTTTAGAACACAAAAGAACTTTTTAAGCTCATTAACTATACAGGTGTTTAAATCATACTCAACCAATCCTGAGGTTCTGAATTAGGACTCATGATTTCTATCCCAGAAATTTACATTTTCAAGAACTATTAGGTGACTGCAGTGGTTACTCTGTGGATCTCATTTTGAAAAATCCCGTTGTCATTCTGGTCCTGTTACTATTTTACCTCAATTCTTTACCCTGTTCTGCTCAGTATTGCAGACACTGGAAGATTAAAAAATGAGAGAGAAAATTCAATGTGTCTCCCTCCCTTACCCAGGCTGGGTGTCTAGCAGTGCTAGTGGATTTTGGAGACAGTGTCTCCTCCAGGGCTTCCACTTGAAAGCTCCACCTTGGTTCCACATTTCACCAGTTGACTGTTGGTCCCTGGGCTCCAGGAACATCACATCCTCTATTTGTCCCTACATCCCTAGGAGTGAAAGTGCTTTCCTGCTTTTGCTAATGTGTGCTTTGCCACATCCTCCTCTGTTTGGTTTCCTAGCTATTCCCTCACATTTTTAGCCAATTCCCTGTGCTAAATTCCGTCTATTTTAAATATTTAGGTTGAGCTTCTCTTTTCCAGTTTTTGCCATGATGGATACAACTCCCATGGTTTATTGTCCTAATGACATTAGATTCATGATTGCAAATGTCACCTGAGTCAATTAATTCTAAATCCAGGCTTCACTTAATGCCTGCCAATTGGAGCACAGGAATTTAATTGGTCACATGGAGCCAAGGGTAAGAGTCAGAGGGTTAAACAGAAACATTCCTATGACAGGTCCTATTGAATTAGCAAGTAGGGATTTCATTTGTTCATTTAATTATGCATGTATTGAAGCACAGAAGGTAACACAAAAATGAATACGCCAAAAATATGGTGAAAGTACTGGTTGTCTTGTTTTGCTCATTAAGGTTGCTATGCAACACCAAGCTAATAAAATAAAATCCAAAGACTATAGGAATTGAGCTCATTAATTCTTTTAGGAGTCCACCATGATGCTTTGCATCAAGACTCCAAAGGAAAGAGATAACCCCAGTGCCATTTTTTAAAATCACATTGGCATTTTAAAAAATTTTTCATTGATAAATGAAAACTATATCTGTAAGGCATATAACATGATATTTTGATAAATGTATGTATTGTGGAATGGCTAAATCAAGCTAATTAACTTATGGATTACCTCACATACTTATCGTTTTTTGTTGTGAGAACAATATCTATTCTTAGCAATTTTAAATTACACAATACATTGTTATAGTTATCATGATGTACAAATGAAACCCTAAACTTACTATTCCAATGCCTTTTTTTCCCCAGAATATTACAGGGGTACAAACACTTTGGTCACATAAATTGCCTTTGCATGGCCCAAGTCAAAGCTACAAGCATGCCCATCACCCAGACAGCGCACACCACACCCATAAGGTGTGAATCTGCCCATCCCTTCCTCCTCCCTCCCACCTTCCCAATCTCTAATAAACGTTACTTTTTTAACTGAAAAATAAAAGCTATATCTGTAAGGCATACAGAATGATATTTTGATAAATATGTGTATTGTGGAATGGCTAAATCAAGCCAATTAACTTATGGATTACCTCACATGCTTATCATTTTTTTTGTTTTGAGAACACTTAAAATCTATTCTTAGCAATTTTCAATTATGAAATAAAATGTTATATTGTCCATATGTGCACACAAGTTTTGATCAATTAGTATCAATTTAATGGTGAGTACATGTGGTGTTTTTTTTTTATTCTTGTGATACTTTACTTAGTAGAATGGCCTCCAGCTCCATCCAGGATAATACAAGAAGTTATTAGTTTACCATTTTTTTCTTTTTTTTATGGCTGAGCAGTACTTCATGGTATACATATACCACATTTTATTACTCCACTCATATATTTATGGGCACTTGAGTTGTTTTCACATCTTTGCACTTGTGAATTGTGCTGCTATAAACATTTGAGTGCAGATGTCTTTTTTCATTTGGGTAAATACCCAATAGTGGAATTGTTGGATCAAATGGTAGATCCACTAGTTCTTTGATCTATCTCTATACTCTTTTCCTTAGAGGTTGACCTATGTACATAGTTCTCCCCGTAGAGGCCTTTCCCCTCCTTAGTTAAATTTCATGCTGCAAAGATACTAGACTAGGACTGTGAAGCCATGGGCTCTTGTCTCAGTTTTACTACAACTTATTAAATGATTTGGGGCCTCACTGTGCCTATATATAAAATGAGGAAGGTCTAAGGAAACCTCCACCGGTAATATACTATGATTCTGGGTCATATAATTTTGGTTGTCTATTTGTTTATTTTTCTTCTTGAGCAGCAAGAAATATTTGACATTAGATGAATCCATGTTTGTGAAATGTGCAAGTGCCTATAATGCTATCAGAAATAAATTACCCAGCTAAATATTTAACTGCAGATATGCTCTTTACATTCAGAGAGTTTGTGTTGCAGTCACTCCTCCCTTCCTTCATTAGCCAGGGCAATTGAATTGGGCGGACTTGTGATGCAAACTTGCTTACCTTGCCACAAGATTAGTTGTACTACATTTTCACCAAAGATGTTTTACTCTATAGCAGAAAATACTGAGTTTTATATAAGCTCATCTTTGCAATATGTTCTTAGAAAATATACTCAAAGGAAATCTTTGAGGAATCTAAAATTTCCCTTCAAAGAACATTTATTTGTAGTGATACAGAACATATATCTAACTGTAGTGAGTTTTCCACTAATTATTTTTGTTCTTGTATCAATTTAAAAGTCTTTTCAAAATAAGTTCTTTAAGTTACTAAGGCAGAAAGGACTAAAGAACAAGTGAAATATTTTTCTGTTTAGGGAGAAATCCTATACACAGTCACTTACTCATATGATTTCTCTAATCTGATGATTTTCCATGTTGTGGTCTCTGGAAATTTTTAGAGGTTCTGAACCTTTACATCTTTGCCCGTTTTTCTTATTAAACTATTGATTTCCTTTAGCTTTTCCTGAACTTCTCTTCTAAGATTAATTCTATCATTCAGTTTTGTTTATGTAAATAGTCTTTGCCATTGGACCTCTTTATCTGCAAATTAAGTGGCACTTAATTTGTCTGAAAAAAAATTTACTATCCAACTGACAACTCACATTCCATTTCTGACCCAAATTTCCCATTTCTTTATTTCTCTCAATGATACCATGTCTAAATAAATTCTTTAAAGTTAAAAACAGCAACAGAAATAACATCAAAAAACTTTGTCTGACAGGCACACTTTAACCCTGACTTGAGCATACAAAGGCAATCCATGTAACCAAAAACATTTGTACCCCAATAATACCTTGAAATTATATATAAAAAAAAACTTGGTGCCTACTGTATGTCTCAACTCTATGCAAATTAGTCACTATATTCTGTCAATATAATTTTGATGTATCTTTAAATCTGATTTTTCTTTCTATCCATGCTGCCTCTCATTTATCCAGGGGTCCTCATCATCCTTTGTTTGAACTTCTTAACTGCTGTCTAGCCCAATGGGTTCATTACTACTCCAGTCCAATATCATATTGCTGTCACTATTTTCTAAAACAAAGTCAGATTATATCCGTCTTCTGCTTAAACAGTAAATCAAGGAACAAATGAATACATCTCTCTAGATTTTCAATTCCCATAGCCATGGGGTAAAATATTTATGACTTCCTCCTTTATAAAATTTCCATTCTCATTTCTCACTACTAATATGACACTGAATTTCTATTATGTTAGATAAATCAGATCAAATTTCAGCTCTATAACTTTGCATTTGCAATGACATTTGCCTTAAATGTTATTCTTCTTACTTATATGTATTACACACTCATACTCATTTTTTTCAAGATTTAAAAAAAAATATACTGTTAATGAATTCTTCCTTAGCAACTGAGGGTGAGTTAACAAAGGGTGAGTTAGTATCTCAAATATCACATTTAACTGATATCACATTAATAACATATCATATTAATTTAAAATTTTTTATCTTACGATTTAAGTATACTGACACCAAACCTTCAACTCATCTATCCATCCTTGCATTTATCCAATAGTATAGAATGTTTATTAATAGTCTGCGCTAGATAATGAATATTCAGATTAAAAGAGATATATACTCTATGCCCAAAAGGAATTTTCTTCAATCACAGAAGACACAAATAAACAAACTTTAAAAGAGTATATACATCCAATGTAGACATATACACATGATATGAAGATAGCTCAAGGGAGAGAGTGATTACCTCTTTGAGGGTATGGCCAGAGAAAGGTTTCTTTCAGAGGCGATATCTAATATGAAATTTAAAGGATGAATTGGCATGGGCCAGATGTACTGGGAAGGTGTTGGGAAGGACATTTCAAAGAGAGAGGATGACACATACTATAGTAATATCTGTCTACTGGATTAATTGTGATGTTCCATTCAATCATTTAACCAATAGTTATGATAATTATTATGTTTAAGGAACATGTTATGTTAAAGACTCAGATATACCCTTGCATTTTAGAATCCACAGTCTAGTTTTACTGCTCAGTACTTAAATGATAGATACAATTCAGTAATGCCCAAATGGTAGGGACCAGCTATCTGACCCACAAATGCTTGGCATGGTTTAACGATGAGCCACCAAACACACTGCAAACAACTCAGTATACAGTTGTCTCTCACGTTAGCTAACATAAAATTATCAGAGAAAGCCCTGAAAAACTCAAAAATTCACTAAACTACCAAAATAATAAAGCAATGTTTTAGTAGTTGAAACTCCCAAAAGGTTTATTTTCCCAAGTATGAAGATGGATGGGCTTTCTGATTTTTATCCCAGCACCTGTTCATTCTATTCACTGAGCTGCTTAATCATGTGCTACTGCCAAAAGAGTGACAGGCCATATTTCCTAATATGTTTTAATAGTTAAAATTACAAAATAGTAGATATGATTTATTTGACATAGCAACCTCAATTTGGGACATTCCCAAATGTTCTTGTGGGTTATTGTAGGCAAAAACTGTTCTCTGGAAAAGGGAAATATTTTGCTTAAATGCAGTCAAATCTAGAATGGATGCACTAAAATTTAGGAAGCAGAAATAGTAGATAATAAAAGAACAGTTTGCTTTTTAGTACATGCATGCATTTTCTGTGTCTAACACGGAGACACATTTGTCTTTAGTTTTTTTTTTATTATTGAACATTTAATCTGCTTTACAATCTCTGGACAAGTACCTACTAACTCAAAACTGCCATTTAAAATGTTTGAGCTTTTCTCTCATCTAGCAAAAAATAACTAATAAAATAAAGTATAATGAAATAAAATTTTTGAGGAAAGTCAGTGTGGCCTGGCAGGAATTAGAACACACGTTCAGGATTTTATAAATTTCACTCTCTGGTAGAGCTGACAGTGTAGAATTTCTCTCAAAGGTCATGAGGGTGCCAATAGGAGACCTGATGTGGTTTAGCAAAGAGAACACCAAAGCTCACAAGCAAGAGTAAGATGATGGGAAGCAAGTACTTTCTCCCTTTCTAAGAATAGCACACTGGGAGTATTTAAAGAATGGGAAATAAACAAACAAATAAACAAAAGACATTCAGCAAGCCACACAGACCCATATGAGTTAGGTCCACTCTAATTGTCCAAACATAGTTTTAACAAACTTTTATCTAAGCACAACAAATAAAATATTCCCATTGCCTTGTCAGATTAGTGGTAATTCAAAGGAAAAACCTCACTGGTGTTGAGCATGTAAAAACAACAAAGGAAAGCAAGAGCAAAAAACAAAGCAAAACAAAACAAAACAAAAATCCCATCTTTTGAATCATCTTTCTTGCTATATTACAATACTCTGTAAGTTCACTGTACCTTCCAGGTGACCCTCCTATAAATTAATCAGTGTTTGTCTAACTGCTTAACCTCATTAAAATCCTGAAAGCTCTGTTGTATCAAAATTTTGATAATGCCACATAGACTGCTCTAGAGGTTAGAGAAAGTTTCGAGTGTTCTTTTATGAGGGGCAGTTAAGAATAAATGTCACAGACTCACAAAATCATTATAAGTTTTAAGTATATTCACAAGCTGAAAATTTACTTATGCATACACACACACACTAGAATGGCTATTGTTACTTTTGATTTAGTTTTGTTTTGTCAGATGAGAAAATGCCAACATATTAAAACATAACCTACAAGTCTGAGCTATGAGCTTCTTAAACTTAACAATAATATTCACCTGATAAATAACACATTATAGTTGATTATTTTATAAAGGGTAGTGACTCCCAGGAGGCTAATCTAAAAACTGTCTTCTTGTCTTTCTAGAGGATGAAGACAATAGAATTAGTGTCATGTTTTTCCCTCTCAGGTGATGAGGGAAAGCTGCCATTTCAGTTACTTCGGTATAATTTGGCTTGTTATTTCTAATAGGGCAGTCAGCTAATTCTCAGTGGTTTCACAGCATGAATGAAACAATGAGTTTCTGGGCAACCTCTGCAACCAAGTGGTTAAAAACTTTCTAAAGATTTTGGCTGTCTTGTTATCCAAATAGACCAATTTATTTTTGTCTAATTTACAATTCTTCATTTGAAAAAATCTTGGCAGAGAAATTAGTTATTTATACATAGTTATTCTAGGAAAATTTTATGGAAAAAAAATATGTGACTTTTGAAAATCTGAATCTGGTGTCTGCATTCTTTATCCCAACCAAACACCAAGTGTTCTCTCTCTTTCTCTCAAGCTCATTCTCTTTCATGTAGGAGAAGGTATGGAAGAGATATCTGTGGAAGAATTAATTGACCATGAAATCTCTCCATGCCCCTAAAAATTTACCACATATCTAGAAATGGGATTGGCACTGATCCTAACCTTCAATAGGTAGAGTCAAGATCACAGACACTGAACCCTTCTTGCTTATCAGTGCACTCAGGAAGCTTGTTCATGAACTGGCCAGAGCTGGGAAGAAGGTAGATAAACCCCTAATTGATTAGTGTCAATTGGACACATCATCTCATCTTTCTGAGGCTCACTTTCTTCATTAGTAAAATCCAAATATTACTCTAGCTCTCTTCTTCCTTCAATTTACCATATTTATATAGTTATATAAGCAAGTTTTTAGATAGACTTAAAATTCATGTATTATGCTTTCATTATTATATGTTAACTCATAAATAAAGGGATGTGATAAAGTATTATTCATTAACAAAACAAAATTTTGAGCGGTTTTTCCCTCCCTCCACCCCCGAAACATGCTTATACCCTCCTACCATAGGGAAATGGGGCTTGGCCAGGTGACTTTCTTTAGCCAGAGAAATGTGAGCAGAAATGACATCTGTGCTTTCCACATGGAAGCTTTTTAAGAAAAGCTTTATAAGCAAACACACAGTGTGTCCTGTATGTTTTTCCTCTGCCAATGGATCGGTAACATTCCAGATAAAGGATGTTCTATCAGCCTAGGGCTGCAGGGAATGTGACATAGACCACAGGCACAATCTGACCTGCAATGTGCACATGACAAAAAACAATGAATAAGTCTTTGTCATGGTAAGCCACCGGGATTTTGGTGTCATTTTTTCTCTATTACATAACCTATGGGTATATTTCTAAACATTACTGTGCAGCATATTCTACTTGCCTCGGATTACAAAAACATATCAGTATTTCTGTAAATGTCTTATTCGTATGTCAAAGTTAATCATTTTTATTATGGTTAGAAATATATGTGGTATCTGTTAAGGAATTTTTAAAATGTATCCTTTCTTGTCTTAGTCCATTCGTGCTGCTATAATAAAATATCTGAGACTGGGTAATTTATAAATAAGAGACGTGTTCTGGAGGCTGGGAATTCCAAGATCAAGGTGAGTGACAGGATGGCTGCATCCTCCGGAAAATAGCTGTATGTTCACGTGGTGGAAGAAAAAAGGGAAATTGAGCCAAAAGGTGTGAAGCTTCTTTTGTAAAGGCCTTAATCCCATTTATGAGGGAGGAGCTTCCTTAATTATCCTGAAATGTTCACCTGCTAATATTATCACATTGGCAACATCTGGATTTGAGAGGTGCTGTAGTTCAACCACTGCATTTCTTGTTCATGCTTTTGGGCATGACCCATGACCCATGCACTCCTGTTCTGTGGCTACTTTTTGAGTTCAAACAGTGGGTGGCAGTGGCAGAAGCCAGGAATATGGGGCAGGGGAGGAGGAAGGAGGTCAAGTAGGTGTCACTTCTAGCCCTCCCTCCTCCCCACCATTCTGACAGTGGCTGTGTTCCACAGCCTGCATCTTCTAGGCTCCACTGACCCAGTCCCTCTTTGGTCCTTTTAGGCCTAGGGATGGTAAGGGATTTTCTATTGTTGCCAGTCCCAGGGGGCTCCACTACTCTATGTTGACACCCTTAACCCCGCCTATGCCTCTGAAATAGCCCCTTTATCTTTACATTCAGTTTGCCCTTCAAGCTTGGCAACTGTTTCATATGGGGCACTCAATGCTACTGACACCAGAAAAGAAGCCAAGCTCTGTAAAATAATTTAAAGAGGTTTATTTTGAGCCAAATTTGAGGACCATGGCCTGGAGCCACATCCAAGCAGCCTTGAGAAAGTGGACTTATGGTGGTTCGGTTACAGTTTGGTTTTTATACATTTCAGGGAGACAGGAATTACAGGTAAAATCATAAATCGATACATGGAAGGCATACATTGGTTTGGCCTGGAAAGGCAGGATACCTTGAAGTGGTGGCTTTCAAGTCATATGTGGATCTAGGGATTTTTTAGTTAATAATTGGCTGAAAGAGTTAGGCTTTGTCCAAAAGACCAGGAATCAGTGAAAAGGAACACTTGAGTTAAGAAAAATGTCTTCTATTTTTCATGTGATGCTATACCGGAATCAGGTTGGGAAGTAAACCACATCATAAAAGTCTGTTTACTGAGATTTTATCATTTGTAGGTATGACTCTTCAGACTCCTTTAGAAAGGAATTTGGGCAGAAGAAAAAGATCAGAGTTTAGTCCTCACTACAGTACCCTAAATATCTTCTTCTGATAAATCTTTTGGATGAACTATAAATTATGTTTGTCTTATTCTAGAATAAAATTAATTTTAGCTGATAATATAATTTTATTAAACACAAATAAATACATTGGAAGAAAATCCATATTTAAGCTCTTTACACAATCCATTCAAGTACACAGTACCTGTATGGTTCTGCTTTTATTCAAATATACATGTTCTCTCTCAATGAAAATTTTCTGCCCACATTTCACTGGGATATTGTTTTAGTTATTTTTATATGTCTCTATATTTCTTATTGCTTTTGATAATAGGATTTCATTAAATTTTATTTTCTAACTTGTGATTTCTGGCATAGAGTCACACTGCTCTGTATCACTCTATTGTATGCAGTCACTTCCAATCACTTTACACAATCATTTTATGTAAAATAATTATAATTTTATTTCTATTCTTATTTCTATACTGCATACACATGGGCTCCAATTTCAACAACAATAATGTTTAATGTAGATGCTTCACAGTGCTTGAAAGAACCTTAATCTCACCATGTTAGTGCTTCCCTAGAAGCGGGAGCTTCTGTTTTCTACAAAATCGAGATCGTTCTATTCTCTTCTTACTGCTTTTCATGAGAGTAATAACTTAGTTATTGGTGAAAAAAACAAAAACAAAAATAGTAAGTCCTTCATATTCACTGGGCTGTGTTTCCCAGAGGACAGGGTCACTGTGTTGAGAAGATTGCCAGTCCTGCCCTGCTAGAGCCTGGGTCTGTAAGGCAGATGGTGATCTCTGTGTAGCTGGCTGGGAAGTACATTCAGACACTACATTACGACCTACACTTCCCCATAGGTAACTGTCAAGATGTTGATTCAAGATGAGACAATAAAATGCCCTTACTTTGACATTGGGCCTGAGGCACATCCTCTAATCCAGATTAAATTCGACAACCTATTCTTCAGGAGTCTTTATTTAATGATCTGCTACCCAATCCCCATCTTATTCATTGTATGTATTTTCTTTGTATGTATTTTCTTCATAAAAACTAACCCAATCATAGATTAGTGGCTAATTTATTCCAATACACAGGTGCATTACTGTGTATCTGATTTTAATAGAATTGATTTTAGCATTTCACTGTTTAACATAAAAATGACTGTAGCATAGCTCGAATTCAATGCCCTTCAGTATATTTCCCATAGCAAAAATCTCATATTCATATCCCTCTACTCTACCTCACCAAATCCATGATCTCTCCAAATTGAAAGCTTCATTTTGTACATCTACACTTTTTTTTTTACATTTTCTAGCTATATATGCATGGAAATCATTTCTGATATTTCTGAACTCATTTTCTTTCAGGGTTCTGTCTTAAAGCATTCACTAATTCTTCTGGAAAGATAACATGAAGGGTCATGTTGAAATTCCAATGAAACCTTGTCTGAACTAATATTAACATGTAGTAGTAACAAGAAAACAACTTTACTATATCTAAAATATATTCAATGTTTAGCATGATACAAATACTGGGCTAGCAATGTGTGTGCATGTATATGTAGGCACAAACACATGTATGTTCACACAGGTATATTCATATGCAAATAAATATATAGTTTATATATTTACAGTATATTTATAAGATAAATATCATTTATATTTGAAAAACAGAAAATTAGATCAAGATGTAAAAAGTAAATCATTTTTTTGTTGGTCAACACAAATGAAATATAAGAGAATTTTTCCTCTTATTTTTAATCCTAAAGAATTAAATTTTATTTTATATGCAAATAGGGATATTTGAATCATTTTTTACTGCACCCCACTCAACCTGGAAAATATTTGTCAGAACAATGTGCAAAATCCTACTTGAGGAATTTGAAATGATTGGTGATATGTGAATTGGACTGAAGAGGTAAGAATAGAGTTGAGAATATCTCTGGGGATAGCAAGAACAGGTGCAATAAAATGTAATGCATGTGTTGATGTGTAAAATATTTTTTTTCTTTTATTTCATCATATTGTGGAAGTACAATTATTGTTAAGGTTACAAATATTGCCCCTGCCCCCTCCCTCCCCCGATATGTCCAATCCCCTGGTGGTGTGCATCACACATGTTATGGAAGCATACACCCCTTTCCTTCTCCCCACACCTGCCTGCCCACCACCTATTAAAAAGTTGTTTTTGTTTTTTTTTTTAGCATTTTGGTTACATTGTATATCTTTGCCTCTCCCTAAGAAGGGTTAGAGTTATGCCCTCCCCCTCCAAAATGCTCATCCCATCCCTAAGGTTGGGTCCCCCTACACACACCGAATCTCTGGTGAGCATTGCCACCATTTGAAAACCAAAGTTTAAATCAGTCAGTACCAATTTGATGGCGAGTAGATGTGTAAAATATTTAACAACTTTTATGTGGTACTTTGTGAAAGGGATTAAGGAGGCAGAGGCAGGGAACCTTGCTGACTGCAAGAAAGGGAGAGAAAAAGGGACCGAGAGTATCCTCATTGTTGTCTCCAGAGACTAACTGAGCAAACACGCTCAGTCATAACCATCTGAAAAAAAGAGCTCCAATGGTAGACAGACAATTCGCTAAAAGTTATCAAAAACAAAATACTCACTGGTGGTGGCATTTTCTCCTCTGGAATTCTGTGGACAGGAGATATTATTTCAACATAGAGACTAACCTGAGGACCCTGCAATCAAATATGTAGGGCAATTTCTATGGGACTATGTGCAAATAAAGTTAGGGATGAATTAAACAGCCATGTGCCCAGAGAATTTTAGGGTGATCCTGGCTGGAGGGTCTCTGTGAAGCTGGCTGGGCAGATCCCCAGGTTGCTAGTATGTGAAGCAGTTTTTATTATTAACATTTAACATCACACCCTCTTTGCTGTTCTGGCAACTCCAAAGGTCACTGGACAAATTGAAAGATGCTTTATCAGGATGATTCTTTGGCTTCCATTCTTATCTCAGTTTTGTTTCCATGGACATTGAATGCCAATATTCTCTAAAACTTATCATTATGGCAATTTTTTCAAACTTTTTTGAAAATTACAAATCAGAGAAACATGAAATAGTCAATCACCTTAAACTCTTATAGAAACTCAAAAATAAATATTCATAAAGACAGAAATACTTCCCTCCTGATATATCATTAATAATCATAATTAAAAGCATTGCAGTTTGGCACACTAAAATATTTGAGGTAAGGAATCAAAATATTTGCCTTTGCATTTGTGAAGTGAACAGAAATATTGGTCCTTAACTATTTGGTTGTATAGGCATTGTTGTTTGTTTAGGTAGTTTGTCATGATGGTAATTGCTCTGCTTGCATGACTTTCACCAATGAGATGGTGATTAAGATGGCCTTAATGCCCTTTTGAACTTGAATAAACTTTACACAGATTTCTTCCTGACTATCAGCTCTTGACCTCACTTACCTTAGAGCATTTACTTAAGAATACTTATTAATTGCAAATTCTTTCTCTGCTCTTTAAGGACGTAAATCTTAAAAGTCTCTTGGCCAATTTTGAGACCCAGAAATATCTTTCTTAAAGAACTGGAAGCCAACCCTTGAAATGTAATTGTCAAGGAAGATAAAGTCTTTACCCTCCAGTCTCTATGGAAGGGCAGGAACCCAACTTCTAACTTCCATAAGCAACAGTTAACAAATATAGATGGCCTAATCACATTGACCAACTGCCCACAACTACTTCCTCCAGTACTTTTTTCAGTAGTTCACCCAACATCTAAAAATCCTTCAGTCTTTTGTTTCCTGGATTTGATTTCAGTCATTATCTCGCCTATTGTATTTTTTTTTTTTTTTTTTTTTGAGACAGAGTCTCAATTTGTTGCTCAGGCTAGAGTGCCAAGGCGTCAGCCTAGCTCATAGCAACCTTAAACTCCTGGGCTCAAGCAATCCTGCTGCCTCAGCCTCCTGAGTAGCTGGGACTACAGGCATGTGCCACCATGCCCAGCTAATTTTTTCTATATATATTAGTTGGCTAATTAATTTCTTTCTATAGTAGAAAGTAGTAGACACACAGTCAATAAAAATGCCTTTATGGATGTTAAATCATATTGCCTTCTGAATCTATCACCCACAAAATATCAGAAAGCCAGTGGCACTGACTCTTAATTTTAAGGTTTGAAGTCATTAAGCAGGATGAAATAAAGGAAGAGTTGGCTATAGCATTTGGTGGCTAAGATGTCATCTGTAAGGACAAGTGAAATGAGGCATAGAATTCATCTGCAGCACTCCCTTGGAAATATTAGGGCCTCGGCTTGACATAGTCAAGTAGAGACAGAGTCTTGCTCTTGCTCAGGCTGATTTCGAACTCCTGACCTCGAGCAATCCGCCCGCCTTGGCCTCCCAGAGTGCTAGGATTACAGGTGTGAGCCACTGCACCCAGCCTATAATAGTCTTGAATAAAGTTTCCTTACTTGTTTATCCAGTGATTTTTTTTTTTTTTTCATGAAGTCTAAATGACAAGTGAACCTGTTTCAAGCGTAAGACAAGAAAGTTTATTCTGGCATCTGTGATTTCAACATGGAGTTTCTTATGCTTTCTAATATCTGAGCATCTAGTTATAAATATTTTTCTGCCGTCCTACTCATACATTGACAGCATAAAGGTTGAGAATTCAACTGCTGGTAATTGTAAAGCAAATTTTATAGTTGACTTGGCTCTTATGGACAGGGATAATCTTAGCAATCTAGCGAAGCATAATGTAGCCTTAATATTTGTAGGAGTGAATTTAGTTCATACCTACATCCTTTCTTCTACAATTAAGAAAAAATATTGTAATTTAAGTATTGCTTTAATTCAGGTATTGACTATTCTTCTAATAGTGATATTTTAAAAATTCAGGATACATATCTCAGTTTGTGATTCAGATAAGTTTTTCCTTTCTCTGTAGCCCCTGTGAAATATGGTGGCAGAAGGCAAAAGAATTTTAAAAGTGACATTCTGGACCTAAGATATATTAATGCATAACACTCTCTAATCTAGTGTGAGTGACAAGAAGACTTTAGGGTCACAATTCCAACACACAATCCACCCAGGCCTGACTTTTCCTTACTGCCATGTTTACTAATGGAGGTGACAACAAAATATGTGAATTCAGAAAGTCTCAGTTAAAATTACAGCTGGAATCTAAGGAAAGTTCTCCAGACACTATCCACCAGCTTGAGAGAATGGAGAAGAGATGATCTGAGTTGGAGATTAGAGGACTAAAAGAATGATATTAGAATATGGAGAGAAAGGCAAATTAGCTGATCTTGAGCAGTATGGTTCCAAATGGCTTCTGGCCATTACCAGCCCTTTTATAAACTATTAAAATTCTAAATATAGCCAATTCAAATCATAAACATAAAAGTTGATAAATTATTGACGTGATAGCTCTTAATTTTGAATTTTCTACCCAGGTTCACTAACAAAACAGTTTGTATGTTTCTAATTTAAAAGATAGCAGATAGACTCATGCACTCTTAAGAATAGCTATTGCTTGAGTTTATCTGCTCACTGAATAATTTACTCACTTTGAAGAGAAAACAAAGAATAGGTCCTTTCCACTGACCCAGTGAGATTTTATATGTAGAATACAGATTCACTATACACGAGCAAATCCAAAGGAAGTTTTACTGCCACCTCCTCTTCCAAGAAGGGAGAATAAGAGGGTTCTTAGCTCAAAAAGGAGTTGTAGCCCCTACCACCAAACAGAAAGAGCAGCCCCGCAGCAGGGAGGGAAGTGAGCATCCTCCCATAGATTTGCCAGACTGTGGGGAATGCTGCATTCCACTGAGAGGGAAGATAGCAATCTCTCAAGTGGGTCACAGAAAGTGCAAGCAAATGGAAGTGGCCATGTTATTCTATATTACTGACATGTACTACTTCAGATTGCATCGGGAAGAGGACTAAAGAACTTTACCTATATGAAATTGACTGAGTGTTATGTTAACCCTTATCTATAGCAGCCAATCCACGGGCCTGACTGCTCAAGCACAGACCACTCTTCACATTTTTCCAAGCAGTCATTAAAGAAACATTCATACTCCTATTTTAACACTCCACTTGCCTCCAAATTTAAAAATAATGGCAAAAACAAAAAGAGCAATAGGCTTTATCAAATTTAGGAGAAAATTTGGCAACCAAAGATGCAAAAAATGCAAGGCTGTGGAAACAGCCCAAGTGCCCATCAATCCAAGAATGGATTAATAAAATGTGGTATATGTATACCATGGAGTACTATTCAGCTCTAAGAAACAATGGTGATATAGCATATCTTATATTTTCCTGGTTAGAGCTGGAACCCATACTACTAAGAGAAGTATCCCAAGAATGGAAAAACAAGCACCACATATACTCACCAGCAAACTGATATTAACTGAGCAGCACCTAAGTGGACACATAGGTACTACAGTAATAGGGTATTGGGCAGGTGGGAGGGGAAAGTGGGGAGGGTATATACATACACGATGAGTGAGAAGTGCACCATCTGGGGGATGGTCATGCTTAAAACTCACACTTGTGGGGGCGGGAGGGAAAGGGCATTTATTGAAACTTTAAAATCTGTACTCCCATAATATGCTGAAATAAAAAATATTATTACCAAACTAACTTTGCTTGGAGGGAGCAGGTGCATCTCAGGGTGAGCTATGGATGTAGATCTCTGATGGCAGCGATCATCAGTGGTCAAGCCCGGGCCCTAATATTTCCAAGGGAGTGCTGCAGATGAATTCTATGCCTCATTTCCCTTGTCCTTACAGATGACATCCTAGCCACCAAATGCTATAGCCAACTCTTCATTTTTTTCATCCTGCTTAATGACTTCAAACCTTGAAATTAAAAGAGTCAGTGCCACTGGCTTTCTGATATTTTGTGGGTGATAGATTCAGAAGGCAATATGATTTAATATACCTCATACCGTTGTTAGCCAAGAATCATCAGTTTGCAGCCAAAGCCGGACGTATGTAGCTGGTGTTGACTGGGATATGGAACTTTTGCCTGAGGTCATGCTAAGGGCAAAAGCACTTCTAACCTTGTTTCCAGAACTCAAGCCAGGTGGCTAGCAAAGACTTTGCCAACTTCAATCTTACTGCTTCAAAATGGAGATTTGGCCCTCATAAGTACCACTGGATCTAGCTAACCCTCAAAACAGGTTTCTATTTTCCTATAATGTGGTTGGAAAATAGCTGTTAGATTTGTTTCGGGCAGTAACAGTAAATCAGTTTTCTTTGCTTAAAAACCACTTAAGTTCTCAAAATTTTTGTTCAGTAAGAGAACATTTAGGAAAACCTTCTGGCTTAAGTCAATACATTTCTGAATCAAAGATCCATGAAAACAAACATGGTAAGGTTTTTTGTTTTTACAGCATATTTGCTTTTAAACTTTTAAAAAATATAAATGAATGGAAATGTATATTGACCTTTCAGTTGAAATTTGAAATTTTGATTTTTGAATTTCTGATTTAACTCAGGGAATTCAAGGGAATGGCCAAAACATATAGCCACCAGTGTTCTACATGAAATAAAAATACCCTCAGATGGCAACCATATATAATAATAATAACTCCTATTAGTACTACTTTGAAGCAATGGGCCAGCTACTGTAGGTCCATTTCTCAGGATAAAAATTCATAATTCCTCTATGAGTAATAGGTTGAAGCACATGAAATTGTAATATTTCAACATTTTGATTAGTCAAAAGCAGTAATTTTGCAAGATTCAACCTAACTATCCCATACTGCTAAAGATAAAATTAAGACTAGGAGGTTATGTAACATGCTTCAAAAAATACAAGGCCTCCAATTAGCACAAATGGTCTTGAACACAGTCTCTCTTGTGTACAAACTTCACTTACTTGAGGGTCTACTGACTTGAGGCTTAATTCTGAGAGTCTGTTTATTTCAGGACTCTCAAGCTATCATTGTTTTCCCGATCAGCTCAGTTTGGTAAACTGCCTGGGGAGAGTAAGAGTTAAATGAAATTCAGGTTCTTTTTTTTTTTTTACTCTGTACACTACATGCAATCAGGCTTTTTGTGTTTAGCTTTGAATATAGAGCAACTATTTTAGGACCAGAGAAGGGAAAACTTGCTTTATCAGAGAAATCAGGCAGAAGGCTTCTTTTACTTAAATGTCACTTCGAGCTGGATTTTGAAAACAACATCGGAGTTTACAATGCTGGAGAAGGGAATTCCTGCTTGGTGCACCTGCCTGTGCAAGTGTTATTGTGATCTGATCTGAATAGCATTTCAGTTAGCTTCCATGGTGCAGTGGTGCACATCTTTGGTTTTTCATATTTGTCTCTTTCTCTCTTGTCCCTGACAGTTTCATCTCCAGGCATCCACTGTTGGCTCCCTTTTGGCATGTTCCTGTATCATTACAGTTAAATGTTATCAAATATGAAAGTTATCAGTGAAACAAGTCATCCGGCGAACTAGGTATTGAATAGTACAAAATGAAAATGTATGGACGATCTAAGCTTTAATAATAATGTTAGACATTTTTAGTTTTTTTAAACAGAGGTTAAAACAAATAAGATCAGCTAAGTCCGTACCTTTTTATAAAACTTCATTTAACTTAAGATGATTTTGAGTTTATAACCATAAAATATGTAAGTATTCATGGTCCATGAGAAAAGGTGTATAACTAAAAACGAGATTGGAATGTGACTTAATATATACATTGGGAGCTGAAAAAGTTAAATCTATTAATTTCAGCTGTAATCTCTGAGGCAAACTCCAATGAACTGAAAGCAGATTTCCCAAATAGTGTTTATAACATGATATGGTTTAGCAAGACATTAAAAATGTTCTATGGAGGGGAAAATAGGGCCCATATGTTTGGTAAATACCAAATAACTCATCCACTTTGGCAGATCTACACTATATGGCATGTTAAAGTCTGTAAAATTTTCTATAGTGGAAATAAACTTTGTAACATTTTTAACTCATTGTACTACAATCCTGTTCCCAAATCCCCTCTGACCTTGGAATTGTCTTTTCCTCCTTCATAGAAGATCTGTTAAAATCTGCCACGATATTTTTATTTTGTAGACCTTATTATGGACGACACTGACTTGGAAGAGGAAGATTTATATTAGGATCAATCAGAATACTTATTAAGCAATTATTATGTTTAAAGCATTCTGCTACATGCTCTCTGTGAAACACACGTTTGGGAAGAAAAACTTTTGTCCTAAAGTGTTAGTGGGACTTTGGGAGGAACTTAAACCTGATTGGTGGTCTACAGAGCTAGATACTCCAGAAGGTGCAGTGAGGTTGTGGTAATGCCCAGGGCCCTGCTAGAGTGGTCCCGGCCAGAACTTCTCTTATAAAGGGAAGGCCAAGGTTGCCTGCATGTAAGAGTTCTGCAAGTGATTGGAGGCCCCATGTGGAGCTCACTATTTACTGGATTTCAAAAAATTTACAAAGATCCTGGGCTTTAGTGGACACAGCAGCAGAATGATTTCTCATATATGATAAGCCACAGAAGCATCTGGGTGCCTGGATGGGTGCCTGGACTGCTGTGGACAGATAAGGAGACAGGATGATATGGGTTAAGCACACCACTCTGCTACTGCGGATCAGAAACTGTCCCCCTAAGCAGTATGAGGCACATACCTCCCTCTTGCAAGAGAACATAATGAGAATTAATGTGCTAACATGTCACACCTTCCATATTACAATTGGGGAATTTTGTCTATTTATTAAGTGGTGAAAACAGTCTAGAGGGGTGGGCTAAATACCTGTACACTTCCCCGCCCCAGACGGGAAGTGAATACAAAACAATACCACCTGCCAGGGGGACATTCCGAACTCACCAAAACCAGGGGTGGGGAACGTTTTCATGTTGGGAGGTCACATTAATTTAGCTGTAATCAAATAAAGCTGTATTCAATAAGCAAGCCCTATAAACTCTCAGATTTACTTCTGAGACACTGAGCCATCCTCCTGAAGTAGACTCCCAAACTCTGCTCCTGAGAACATCAACAGACCTGAGAGGTGGCAATGGCCACATGGACCTAAAATTGAGTTGGAAGGTGGCTCCACACTGGATCAGCTTTCTGGTGCCTGAGGGTGCTATGAAAATGGCCAAAGGTGAGGTAAACCCAACTGTGCTCCTTGGTAGAGTTCCAAAAGCCTTGTGATACCATCCTGTGGAGACATTATTACCAACCAGAGCATTATAGTGTGAGTGGCAGAGGCAAAGCCAGAAACTTATCAATTGGCCATTACATCCACCCCTAGGGAGAAAAGTCATATGTGATATTGTAAACCAGGCTCTAACCTTGTAGCAGCCTTCCTAATAGGGCCTGTGGGAGAAACTGCATTAATAATAATGTTACAAGGAATGGATTTGCCTCTGAGAGTCCTTTCTAAACATCTGTGTTTATGCCCATGGGCTATTGCTCTTGCTATCTGTGGCAAATGACGATGTCTTCTTAGATTGGGCAGGAACCATCACAGCAGTCAGCACCCAATCCAATTGCTGGGTATGTGGATATCTACCCTCCTCCAGTGCAGTGGGATGCCATGAAACTTGCTACCTCTAACATCACTGAATCAAGATTCAAGCTAATGTAAGAATCAGAGCTGTTGTATCCCCTTGATTTCCACCCAGGGATCATTGAGGAATTTGGATGGAAAGATTATAAGAGCTGGAGAATGGGGTGTACTGGGAGAATAATATAAGTTCCCCACCACTGGCTTTTAACATTTAACAGAACTCAGGCAGATTTCTTTTGAACTCAGAGATATGATCGAAACAAGGAAACTAAAAGAAATACAAAGCACAAAGGGTATTCTTAAGTAGCTCCTCTTGTGTAGATGGTCACTTTTTCTGTAAACATGTGATGAGGTGGAGAGAACGCTGCACTGTTTGCCAGAAAGAAATTTAAGTCTTCACAAACAGGCAGGCAGTGAGGATTTTACTCTCTGAAGAACTCCTGCCAACACCCAGGAGTGAGAGCTCTGTGTAAGTAACCTCTAATAAACCCATCTAACCCATCAAGCTGGGTTTGTCTGGGTCATTCTTTGGTCTCTTGGCATCCTGTCAGATTGGGGGACAGTTTTCTATATCATCCTGGGATTTTGCCAAAACAAAGGGTAGAGCAGTAAATTGTGTGTCTGGTGAGAACTCTGAACATGGAGGGAAATGAGCCAAAATAGCATACTTCATGCAAAAGATGATAACTTGCCATGGGATACAAAGCCACACTAAGTCTGGTATGTGATTATCTTATCTGAATTTTTAAGTGAGAGACACTTCAAATTCTTTAAGGTTATTATTTTAAAGAAAACACATAGGTAATTTGTAAGATAGCAATAAGTTTCATGTTTTTTAAGAAACTTTGGTTTTATTTCTTCTCTATAGATAGTAGACAATGTTGATAAATGCACAGAAACATAGGGATTGCATGTTTGGTTATCAGATTTATGGTATAAATTTAAGGATCTTTCCTAGTAAATATTCAAAATAAATTCTTCCCTAATGGCCTCAATAGAAAAAATGAGCACAGATATCTTTACAGTATCACATTTCTAGTATTATAACTAAAGGTCAGTTGTCATATTTACTATCATCTCTGATATTTCAAGGCTTTATAGCTTGCCACATCACATCTGGCAGAAACTTGCTATATAGCTTTTCAGCTTGGTTTAAAAATGCTTTTATTCTGTGCAAAATGTATTATAGGAAATGTTATAAAGAGAATAATTTCTTCAGAAATGCAGAGAATTTTGGACATAACCTCCTCCGCCCCTTTTTACACAAACTTAGAAGGGACATTTTGCACCAATACTTAATCCATTTTAGAAATTAGCATTTCGAAATTAGATTTGCATATTTACAACTACTTCTTGGGAGATCAACTGATAATGGCATTAGTATATAATGCTAGCAAAACTTGAAATGTTGTCATTTACATTACTTCAAAAGAAACATTCTGTATGGATAACAAAGATGATAATTGATAGTCAGATAATGTGAACTGTAATACAAGTTTTTCAGAATAAGATCCCTTGCTATCGTGTTCTTCAATTTTAAGGTGATATAGAGTAAGAGGGAGCTGGCATGCTGAACTCAGAAGGATAGGATAGAAGAGCTAGATTAGTCATCCAGCATAAATCAATGTATATATTCAATATAATCTAACCTAGGGAACAGGTTTGCAAATATACATGAATGGTTAAGTGCTTGGAAACTGAAATTTGACATGAAGAATTGAAACACACAGCACACACACTAAGTGAGGGCAAGCACCCTGATAGCACAGTATAAAAGTAAGGCAGGGTTACAGGGGAAGCTTACAGGTGGAGAATTAACAAAATTCTCACGATCTCTTGAGCCCTCATCCTCCCACTAAGTAGAGTGACCAAGGAGAATGTCTCCATTACCAGGCTATTTCACAAATTAAGCAGGAAGTTGAAAGGCAACAGGGTCACCCAAATATTATTGTAGAAATTTAAATTAGAAGGCCTGTGTTCACATAGCTAAGCATATTGCCTATTGACCAAATGAACATATTGATTGCAGAGGTCAAGTGCCTTAGGTATTTCAACATTTCAGGACTGATGTCAGCTGGAGACTGTCCAGTTTATTTCTAGACTCTCTGAGAAGTGAGAGTGGTCTATTAGCCAACAATAATTTGGTCTCTCCTGACATCATAGACTCTGAGAATAATTTTCATTAAAAAAAGTCTCATATCTCTCTCACCTTTATTTCTTTGTGCCTACCATGATATCTAATGGAAAATAATTCCTGATTAAATTTTAATAGAAAAAACAAGCATATTATAACAAACTTTGGTATGGACACATTTAGAGAAATGATTATCTAGGTATAAGATTGGCTCCACACTTAGGTCCTTTGGAAAGTAAAAAAGAGGAAATGCTTCCCCTATTCTTGGTTAGCTTTTCAAAGGTAGTATTTAGGATAGTGTAAAAGTAATTGTGGTTTCTGACTGTCAATTTTAAATCATTATAACTAGGCTCAAACACATCTTTATTAATCAAAATAGAAACCATTGCAATCAACAAATTTTTGCCGATGAGAAATAAGTCTGTTTATCCCTGTGCTGCAAATCCTTAACTGATTCTTTGAGTTCCCACAAAGCTACTTTGCTTGTTCTTGTTTATTTGGTATTTTCATTGGAGAGAGAACCTGGACTTTCCTATTCTGCCATCCTGCTCCACTAAATTTCAGACCATTCATTTTAAAAATCTGTTTCATCCCTATTCTTAAAATGAAATAATTTCTATTTCTGTCATCACTTTTACTGACTCTTACTTATCCCATATCTAAACTGCTGTTCAGCCTACCTAACATATATTCAAATTTTGTAAACTTAACTTGTTTCTATTTTTTTAAAAAATTATTTACAGTTTTCTGCTGATTTTTTCATCTTTCAGAGACATTTTTCTCTTTCAGAGACTTTTTAAGTCTCTGAAAATATTTATAAAAGCTGCTTTAAAATCCTAATTTGATAGTTACAACATCTGGGTCACATCAATATTTATGTCTATCGATTGTTATTGTTTTTTTTTCCTTAACTATGTCACATTTTCCTATTTCTTTCTATAGAGGACCTTAAAGATAATATTTTGCAGAGAATCTAGATTCTCTTATCTTCTTATAGAATTTTAGTTTTTGTTCTAGCAAGTAGGTAAATTGCTAATTAATCACCTTGAATCTGTATAGGCTTAGTTTTATGCTTTATTGGATTTATCTTTTTCAGTTGCGCCTCTAATCACAGTGCAAATCTTATAGCTCAGAAATATAGTTTTACTCCAAAGGTGTGGCTCTCCTTTAGTTTCTATATTTATTTCAAGGTGCTAGTCAAGCCACTGTAACTTTGTGGGACTCAAATTCTAAATTCTAATTCTCCTAGAATAAGTACGAGTGGAAATCTCTCCTCAGCTCTGACAGCTTTGTAGCTGCTGTTTCCTATTGAGCTACCTGGAGTCTCCTCTGTACATGGGTAACTTTTCAATCAACAGTGAATTTTAGAGAGTTTAAACTAAGATTTTAAGTATTCTCCTTCAGTGGCTTCCTCCTTTCTGGAAACCACTCACCTCCCCAAATTTCAACAACCCTGGCAACCCTGAAAAACACTCTCTCACATCTCAAGACAATAAGACTCCAAATTTCTGTTTGAGTTCTCACCATTGGTTAACATGGAACTGAGGAATATTCTCAGGGGAAAAGCTGAATATACATGCAATTCACACAGGGAAGTTTCTTCCATAAAAGTGGTAAATCCACTTCAATTTCAGTATAGTTTCAGCCACTCCCCAGTGTCTTTAAACAATATGTGCTTTTAAAAATATTTTGTCCTAAGTTTGTAATTGCTATCTACAAAATAATTGGTCTGTTGCTAGCTTCTTCACCATTAATAGAATAATAGCTCATTAGATATGAATCTGACATTGTTAAAGTAAATAAAAATGGAGATTGGGCCTGAAGAATTCCTGAGAAGACAAAGCCAGTTAGGCTTCATAAGTGACCTTAGTCTTGCTTGATTTGAAAACATAAGCAAAACTTAGCTTGAGCTCTTTCTTGTAAATTCCTATTAAAAAAGAAAAAAAGAAACAACTAAAACTTAAGCTCAATTAATCAGAAAAAAACCCAATTAACTTAAAATTTTATAACTAGGAACTTTCTGGTGAGATAGAAGATACAGCAAAGAAGGTATAACAGTAAACAACCAAATATTTTCTTTGCTTTACTACAATGTCTGCAATGTCTGTCCTATAAAAATCTTTCTTTTCCCTTGGTGGAGCTCCCAAAACACTTCTGGTTTGAAGCCACCCAATTCATGAACCATTGTTCGCTTAAATAAACGCTTTAAAATTTTACTGTGCCTCATTTACCTTCTGAACAACACTATATGGAATTTCCCAAATAGAAACAGCAAGAAGATATTGAAGTACAGGGAATATTCTGAAAAATACAGTAAGTTAAATGTGCCTAATGTATATAATTGTCATTAAGCACATTAGTTACAATGAAGGGATGGTTTAATTTGTTGATGTTTTCCAAATTATTTGATGCTAGACGACAAAATATTCTTGATGTATACACAATCATGACAGGAGGAGAAAGTTATAGTGATATGATTTGATTTTGAAGCCAGTATAATTTAAGAGGAATTTATAATTACCATAAAATATCCTTGAAAATATATTTTTGAACACATTCCTTAATATTAGAGCAATCATATGGCTAGAATTTTCTCAATAACCTGAAAGTGCTGTAATGATATGGTGTTTACATGGCATTAAAATAAACATTTTTTAAGTAGTATAATAATAACTATGTTTGAACTTTACATTCATGGTTTGTGGCAGAAGTGCGTTTTCCACACTGCCCTATATTAAAATTCAGCTGTCAGACTGTAAGTGAGCTGAATTCAGTGTCAATTTTTGATTTGTAAGGGTAACCAGCAGCTGACATAAAAACTAAAATTCATTGACTATATCTTAAGTACAGCTGTAAAGTGTCACTAATAATTACCAGTCATGGGTCTACTTGGAGTTTCAATTCTTGCTGATTTTGTTCATGTGTGGAAAATAATTTCTCATTATTAGTCTAAATGGAATAATTATTTGTTTCACTATGATACCTCTCTGTCACCATTTTTTTTTTTTCTGTGTGGATTTAGAGAACAAGCCATTTTCTCCTACTTTTTTTCTGTCTTACAAAATAATTTTATTCTATAAATGATGGTCAACTTTACCAGGCCCATTGTTTAAGGTATATAGTTGCCAAAATATGCCATTTTTGACACCTGACTAAACATAAACATAACGATTGCTTTGTGGCTACATCCACATACAATTATCCTAAATTGCTCATAAACTGAGATTGCATGAATAAATGTGATGGGCAGATGAAAATCATTCATGGACTACTTCTCAGTCACCTGCAAAACATTAGCACTAGAAACAAGTTCAAACGAGTGTTCATTGACATGTAGATAATATGAAATGAAAACTACTTGTGATACTTAAAGCATCCATCATTTGTAAGTCTACTGTAGAAGATAAAGCAGTTATAATTTTTAATATGTACATTAAAGAAAACACAAAAAGCAGGTGACATAGAAAATAGTAAGGTTATTTTTTCCTTGGACTACTTTAAATAGTATAATCAGGGAAGACAGCTGATAGATGCCTTAGATGTGATAGATGATGAGCTTTTAACATCTACATTATATATTTTGTTATGAAAAAGAACATGAGATTTCTGGATCAGAGGCAAAGTTATTATTCCTTACAGTAATAAATGCATTGGTTTTCCATGCCTCATTTGTTTTTCCACTTCAAATTAATAAGATGAGGGCTGATGTCACTCTTCCTGTGAAAAAGGAGGGTCTTGCACCACAAAAAGAAATAGAAATGATTATTCTGGAAGCTTATATAGAATATGACTATTTGCCCCTTCCCCTCTCGAGAAAAGGAAAGAAAGTTAATCTCTCAAATATTTTATAATAATTTGGAGGAAAAATATATGACTTTGGATTTCAACACCCTGTGAAATATAAGTGAATATCTTTGGGGAGATAAATATATTTCTAGAGATAATATCACTATTTCATGGTTGCTTACTATTTAGTCATTCTTTTACTTCCAATGCTTTTCCCTTTTTCCATATTGCTATGAAATTTTGCTCAAATATCCCTATAAAGAAACTTAAATATATTCATATTGCTTCCTCTAAATAGGTAATAATGTAACATTGAAAGAATGTGAGGGCCTAATAAGAACGAGTGTGGAAATTAAGGCTTTCCTGGAAGTCTGTATGTTTAAAGAATTATTGGAGTAAAACAAAAACAAACAAAAAACTTAGGTTGTGTTCGAGGAATTTAAAGAAAAACTAGGGCCGTTAAAGCAGGGAAGATAAGACTATTGAAGTGATCCAAATGATAGGTAAGTAACTAAGTTACTAAGTGGCCCAGAGGTGATGTATAAGAACAGAATGGGATGGATACATGATAAAATATCTTACAAGTACTTACAAGATATCTCCTGAAGTATAAACCAATGGAGATGCCAATTAAATATGTTGAAAAATAAATATATATAATATTTTTTCTTCTCCAAAACTCTAGTCAATAGCTTAAGTCAAAATTGCCTGTTCCCTCCACATTATTATATAAAACTAGAATAGTCTATAAGTTCTGCAGAATTTTCCACTAAAAATCATAAAATCCAGGCCAGGTGCAGTGGCTCACATCTATAATCCTAGCATTCTGGGAGGCCAAGGCAGGCGGATCGTTTGAGCTCAGGAGTTCCAGGCCAGTCTGAGCAAGACCCCGTCTCTATCAAAAACAGAAAAAATTAGCTTGGCGTGGTGGCACATGCCTGTAGTCCCATCTACTCAGGAGGCTGAGTCAGAAAGATTGCTTGAGCCCAGGAGTTTGAGGTTGCTGTGAGCTAGGCTGACACCATGGCACTCTAGCCAGGGCAACAGAGTGAGACTCTGTCTCAAAAAAAAAAAAAAAAAAATCATAAAATCCATTCCCTTCTCTCAATGTGTGACATAATCATATAAATTAATGTTATCAATTCACTGTTTTATTATTGTAATGGCCTCCTGTCTCTTCTCCTCTATCTAAGCCTTGTCACTGTTAATAGATACTCCAAGCTAACTCATTAGTGATCTTTCTTAAGCTATCTGAGAATGTGAGCCACTTACTTGGAATCCCTTAAGGGTACATACTTCTCAATTTTCCTTCCTTATCTGACTGCTGCCAATCTCACTTACCTTATCTGCTTATCTTCTCCTCCCAACCAATTATATGTGTACTTACTTATTCTTCAAGGGATGTAGGCTACCATATGCATTTATTCTTTAAGTGACATGAATTAGCTAAAAATAATTATAATTTAAATCTGTGCTTGGAACACTGTTTTCCCCCTGCTTGGAACATCTTCCACCCATACTTATCAATCTAACTAATTTCCTAATTTCTTTAAAACTTGGATCAATCACTGCATTCTTTAGGAAGTTTTATCTTCCTTCCAGTTATAGTTTTAAAGGCTTAACTTGTGACTTTTTTCATTATCCCGGACATGATCCTATTATATGATGTGCAAAAGTGATTACTTTATTTTTTGAATATTTAACTAGACATCACTCCTCTAAAGATAATCTTATTCTTTAACCTTAGGGCCATTTGTATTTTTGGGCACAAAGTGCTCAAGGAATAATTGTTGAATGAGAGGTTAAATTAGTGAGTAAATAAGTTGCTCACCTGGATAAAGGATGCATTTATTGTATACCTGCTATTTGCTATCAACATATAAAGTACAGATTTTTCTTTCTCTGAAAAATTAGCAGTATGAATCACTTTTTGCCAATAGCTTTGGTCAAAATATATTGTTAAAGAAATTCAGAATTTCTTTACATCTAAATTCTGAATTCTTTAGAATAAAATATTAATCAATTATTTTTTTCTATTTCCACTCTTTTTATAAACATATAAGACCTGGCATTGTCCTTTGTACAAATACACTACATTTATTCATCTAACCATTGATGCACTTGTGGATTATTTCTACTTGGGGCTATTAAAAAGAATGTTTTTTATAAACAAAGTTATGTATATTATGGGGAACATAAGTATACATTTCTGTTAGCTGTATCCTTTGGAGTGGCAATGCAAACTCATAGAATATCAATATGGCCAACCTTAGCATATATGAAAGAGTTATCCAAGATACTATACAAGTTTATGTTTCTATCAGCAGTATAGGGAAACTCTTATTTCCCCACATCTTTACTAATGCCTGTGCTATAGTATTTCTATTCTCAAGAATTAGTAATTAGGATTAATTACCAATAATATGGAGCAGATTTTTATATATTTCTTGAATATTTGAGTATCTACAAATAAGAACTACATGTCCGATTTACCTTTTTTGCTTATCTTTATGTAATGGATTTTTAGAAATATTTATTTATTCTGGATTATTTTCCTCTTCCAAATTTTTCTTAACAACAATGCCTGCTATTTATTTTTTCAAAACTTTTGGTTTTGAAATAATGATAGATTTGCAGTAAAAGATTAGTATAGAAAGATATCTGGTGTACTTTTCACATAGCTTTCCCCAATGGTTGCCTCTTACATAATTGCAGTACATTATCAAACACAACAATCTGACATTGGCACAATATTTGTATGTAAAATAATTATGTCATTTAATCACATGTCTAGATTCAAGTAACTACCACCAAAATTAAGATGCAGAACTATTTCATCACAAGATCAGCCTCATTAGGGCTGATCAGTGGTAAGTCTTGGTTCTTTAGAAGGTCTCTTCTCATCCCCCCACCAAGTGGTGGAGGGCTGCCATGTATCCACCAGGTGGGGGTGAAGTCCAAACTCCCAATCTGGTCTCCACTGAGACTATGGGGAGGGGCCCTTCTTACCGCCAGTGTGAATGAAATTCCATCTCCCTACTTGAACACCTTTGACACCACCCCAGTGGGGAACTTGTGTTGCCTCATTACAGTCTGGCAAAAGAAGAAGTCTATACTTTCCACTCAGACTTCACTGTCATGAGTGGAGGTGGCATCAAAGTTTTTGTGATGGAGTAGAACAGTTATTGTCTAAAACTTTCCTGTCTCGCTAGGCTGCCCTGTTCTTGTTCTTTTTATTTGCTTGTTTGGTTTGGTTTGGTTTTTGTTTCTGGGATAGAAAGAACATTTATCCAAGACCATTATTTTTCCATTACTCTGCAGTGCCAGCTCTTACATAAATCAGATCTCCATCTTTCTGAACTGTTTCATTTCATTGTTCTATTTATCTGCCTTATTATATATGCATATCTCATTTCATTAATTATATAATATGTCTTAATTGTAGGCAGTGAATATCTGCTTCTCTTCCACTTCTTCTGTTAATTTTGGTCTTCCTATTGCCTCTCAAAAATAATTTAATTTTTGAGCTTTAATGTCTATGTCTGGTATATTTTTGTTGGAATGATTCTTAATCTATTTGATTTGCTTTTTCTTTGCTTATCTTCCATAATTGAAACTATTGACAATATGATAAATCATATTTACAGAGTGGAAACTCAATATTGTAATATCTCTGTTATCTCTGAATCAATTAGTATATTCAAGAAGATACTAATAAATTATTCTATGTCAAGATAGATTTTAGGAGAAGAAGATTGACAATTGGATATGTACATTTTTTGCTTAATATTATAAAAGTAATATTATAAAAGTATTAAGCATCATTGAAAACTGATCCTACCATATTTCAAATCATCTTTCTTAAACATCCCTGTATTGATTGGCGTTTTGAATATATTTCAGTTTGTTTTAAGATAAACATTAGCAGGGCTGATGATTAGTTTTCCCATGAGATAATTTATGTTCTCTTATTCCAACACATGAAATTCATGTAATGATGCAAAAAGTAAAGCTTTATGAAGAGGAGATGTCACATCTTGGAACACAAGACTCCTTCCTACTCCTACCCTACTTACTGATGGGAGTAAGGGAAATCATGCTTTTCTGCACTTTTAGGGCCAGCTAATGTACTGTGAAGGGGCACTCTAAAGGATGAGAGTTTTGAGACTACAGATGAGAGTAGCTGGAGAGGACAGTGCTTGACAAGAATCTGCACTTGAGTGGAGAGCCATGGCTGCATCTCAGAAAAATAATGATTCTTCTTAAATCCAATCTGATGTTCATTCTGTAACAAGGGAAGAGATTCTCAGTAGAAACTGGTAAGATATGACCTCATCTTTTCAGCTTTTCTTTTATTTCACATTTTTTTATTTGTCTAGTATAAATGATTTCCTCCTTCAGATTTGTATTTATAGTAATGGGGAATCCACTATTTAAACCTATATAAACACATGAATACATTAATGGAAAAAAAAAAAAAACAACACTTGCTATAACAAACACCACTGGAATGTAAGTCTGAACAGTGTTTCAGTGTCACCATAATATGAACTGTTTACACCAACACACAATCCGTACAAACCATGTTGAATGGATTCGGTATAATCATTTAATATCCACAGTACTCACTTTTTTCAATTTAGAACATGTGGACTTGGTTATATAACGAATAAGACTCCTTCTGATTGAGAATATCTATCTATTAACGTCTTTCTGAATATTTTATTGTGTCATTCCTTAAACTATTTATTCTTAGTTTAAAACATACTGCTGTCGGTGTATGAACAAGTGATGTATTCTTTTCATGAATGTTAAAATAAAAAAGGTTGTAATCCATGGAGCACAGTAGTAATACAAATAATGCAGAATCAAAATTATAGTAAAAGTAGAATTTTAACAAGTTTATATAGGTAATTGAGAGAAGCGTGACTATTTCTTCTTTTTCATTGTTAGTGTCATTTTAACCCTCTTAACTTCTTATAATACTGTGTATACATTTTACAATCTAGACATTTATTAACATTTTCACTTGACAAATATTTAATATAATAGTTTTTTTTATCAAATCACCTGGAAGCAGTTTGTTTTGACTTAACTGATACATAATTCATCTTACTAGTCATAGCATATTCATAGAGTTTCTTGCAATTCTAAAGAAAATTAAAATGCAATACTGTGTGTTTGTGTGTGTATACGTGTTTGAAAGAGAAGAGAATGAATGTGAGAGCAAGCTACAGGTATTGAGGGGGGAAAAAGCCTTACTCCTGTGAAATTGATCTCATTTATCTTCCTTCCCATTCTATCCTAGCCTCTTCATGTTCCTTCCACCAAAATATAATACGGGTACAGTTTAGTGCTTCACAGTAGGAACAACGGTAGTTGTGCATTTAAATTCTTCAAACCAAAAAGCAATCAATACATTATGGCAGGTATGCTGTTCCAGAAGAAAATTGTTTTTGCGCTTCTTAAAGGAAGAGCAATGAGTATCTGGTAAAAGAAAAATCTGGCCTAAAAGTAACCAGATCTATCTCTCTTCAAGAGAGAAATTATTTTTTTTAAAAAAGTTAACTTTAAAACAACGATTAACTTAAATCTTTTTCATAGGCATTATATGTGACCCTACTGACAGAAATATATGTCAGTACCCTACAGAGAAAGTAAGCAAGAGATCTTGTTATGCTCGAGGAAGATGTGGAGGTTTAGTGCATTTAAATTGCATGGCCAAGTTGATATTCAGCTTATTTAGACACACCTGCATTACTTTGTTTATGGTTATTAAATATGCAATAGGATAAGTAGTGATAGAAATCTAAAACTGAGGTAAAATATTTTCCTGTCTGTTTACACTAAATTGGGACTCTATAAACCTTTTAACATAAGATGAGGTGGAACTTAGTGCTTCAGGGAAAGGGTATCATTAGACTTATGGAGGATTCTCCAGCACTTCTATATATGTCCATATCTGAAAAATGAATAGATAAATTTCCATATGGGTAAATGACTTTTGAGATAAACAACATTTTTAGAAACAATCTGATGGGTTGAGGTAGTCACAGTTGAAGTTGTATTTGAAGTGAAGGCTCATCCCTCAAACTAATCAAAGAGATTATATGACCAGTTACATAGGCTTTATTGAGTTTAGAATTGTTAGTGATATTGTGTGCTAAGTAACCTAGTTCTGTTTCATAGTTCATCATATGATACACATATGCTATATATGATCATGGCTAGGGTGAGGTGACAGGCACTTCTCTTGAGTGTAAAATTTAATAAGGTGCCAAAACACTCAGCAATGAATATGAATAATATTTTAACATAATATTTTACAAAAATAAAATTAATGCAAAAAGACCATGTTGAATAAAAGATCAAAATCTTAAAGATAGTATGAACACATGCTTATTTGTGCATTCCAGAGTGCTACACCTGCCTGATTAATTAGCTCGCAGACCAATGATCAAGCCCTCATCCTAAACCATTTTATAACTTTAGAACACAAAAGCATAATTTCAAATTTGGCACAATTTCACAATTTTCTTAGCAGATGTATGTTCTTAGCATAGTACACCCAGTCCTCCTCAGTTCCACAGAACCCGTTGGTTGGTGACTGCAATTTTGAGGCATCTTCGTGGAAAACCAAGGTAGCTAAGCAGCTTCTCTTTCTAATGTTTCTAATATGTGTAGCATAAGTAATACTAATACTATTTCTAAAAGTATTAAGCTGTGTCTCTATTACAAAAGCAATCAAAGAAGATACCTGCTTTTCCCAGAATTGTACTATGTGTGTATATGTGATTGTGACTTGCTGAGATATTTTATAACCATAACAGCAGAAACTTAATCTGCCAGGTAAAATAGACATAGGGATTGAGGATGAAAACCTTACTCTGGGTGGACCAGAGGATAGATGGAGAAGAAGTGGATTTTAGTTCAGTCCTCAAACTGTTGAATTAAAAGTCTTCCAAATATAAATGATCTTCCTACTTTAAAAGATGCATTATTTAGAGTCAATTTGAATTGTATTACTATCACGACAGAAAATGTACTGATATTAGCAATTTATTTAACATCATTGTTTTGATATTAAAACATAAGATTGTTCTTAATGATTGTATGCCAATATTATTTTATCTTTATTTTTAATGTAATAGTTGACACAAGCAAATAATATATCTAATGTACATTATATTTACATAGCATGATAACACATGGACAATCACAAAAACGCCATTTAACTACCCTAAATGAAATGTGTGCACCTGACATATTTTTATTTATAGAATTCTATCATAATTTTCCAACTTTTAATAAATTAGTTTAGCCCAGATAAGTTTATTGTGATTTACATTAAAGTTGGGTTCACTTTTTCTGTGCTTTACTTTTATCTTTATTGCTGCTTTTTTATTGATTAATATTTGTTCTATTATTTTTAATATTTTGTAGGGTTTTTTATCCCATATTTTACATCTACAGGGATTTCTGGTTAACATTTCCAGATTCTATTTATCAGCTAACATTTCCTTTTCACCCTCTTCTCAAAGTTTTAAATTTCCATTCTTCTCTCTTAATTTATATTTTAATTTTCTTTTTCTTTTTTCTGGTTTAAATTGTGAAACCAGCTGTTATTTTTATTTCTGACAACTGTTAATGATATTATTTTTGACTTTCGTGCTCTGCAGTTTTATGAATACACATCTAGATTTGGATTGTTTTATTTATCCTGCTTAGAATATATTGTTCTCACTAGATTTGAAGATTCATGCTTTTCAAGTGTTCTGGGTACTTCCTAGTACCCTGAACACATCACATCATTATCACATCAATAATTGCTGCTTCTTTATTCTTTTTATTCTTTCCTTCATAATATACAAACACATACACACCATACACACTGATTTTTTTTATCCTATCATCTATATCTCTTTACTTTTCCTTTGTAATTCTCTTATTTTCCTGTGTTCTATGTCAATCATTCACAATTTATATTTTAAGCTCTATATAATCTGTTCTTAATAAATACATTAAGGTTTGATTTTTAACAATTCAAATTTTCATTTCTATGAGTGTCATAGTACATCAGATTTGTTCATTCCTAAGTCTCTTACTTTTTATTTCTCTAATTTTATAATTTATTTAAATATTTCAGAAATACCACCACTACACTCTTTATCAACCTCTATGTATCTAAACCTAATGATTGTTTTTCCTACCAATTTTTTCTCTCATGGAGGTTTCTATGTGCTGTTTATTTTTGGCTATGAACTTATTCTTGCTTTTCAGTTTTGTTATGTTGTGTTTTTTAATCTGTGGGGCTTCTGTGTATCTATATTGGGAGGGAAAAGATAATTTTCTTTTTTCAATAGCCATACAGGATCATCAGCCAGAAAGTACTCTGCAGAGTGTCTAGGCATAATGGGAAAGCCCAAATTTAGTTGTTCTTTGATACAAACCCAAGACTGCATGACACAAAACTTTGTAAAGTTAGCTGTGCTAACTTTACACAGCTAACTTTACAAGTTAGCTCTTTCATCTGCCCATAGCTTGAGGCTCAGAGTCCTAGATGTTAGAATATAACTTTTTTGGGGGGGTGAGTCTTTGGAGACCTCCATTGACACCTCCAGGTTCATCAATGTTACAACAGTTGTGTCTTATTCATAATATAGATTTTCAATTGGCAGAAGTGACCTTAGAGCACCTGTCATACCATACACACATAATTGAAAGTTTGTTGCTGTTATTATTATTAGCCGTGACTATGTTGATTCATTTTGTTTGGTTAACAACTTTCTATTGATTAATTTTAATATTTGAATTACAATATTTCTCAAGAGATTGAGGTACCAAAGTCATCTGCTATTGGGCTTTGTTCAAATAATAGTTCTTCGCTAAAATTATTTTTATTTGATATATGTCCATGTTGTGAAATGAGCACCGCAATCAAATTAGTTAATACACCTATGACCTTGCCTAGGTACCACTTTGTATGTGTTTGTGCAGAGAACATTTAAGATCTATTCCCTTAGCAAATTTCACATATACAATTCAGTATTGTTAACTAAAGTCACCATTCCAAACATTAGATCCTTGGCACTTATTCTTCTTATAACTGAATAAAAGGAATAAGTCCCCTTGATCAACATCTCCCAATTTCTCCTATGCCCAGCTTCTGGAAACCACCATTCTATTCTGTTTCAGGAAATTCTAATTCTTGCAAAATGAATTGGTGTATTTCTATTTTTAATATCTTCTGAGAATAATCTAAATAGCTTACAATTATGTAAATCATACATGTCATTGAGATCCTTAATGTAATTTGATGTCCTTGATAAAATCATTATTGATGTTTCTAAATTGCTATTGCATATGTGGATTTCTCATTTATAGTTATACTTTTGTGGGATTTTTGTGATTTTTATATTTTTTGAATGCTTTGGCTAGAATTTACGTATTACCAGGATTAATGAGGAGTTTTATTTATTAGTTCTACTTTCCCCCTCTCTTTTTAAATTAATCCATGTTTTCTTTACTTATTTCTTCTTCTATCTATAGGCACATTTTTGTTTACCTTTAATATCTTGTTTTAAAGAGCCAAATTATTTCTCCTGGGTATTAAGATTTAATAATATCATTATTGTCTTAGCAGTAGTACAAATCTTGGCTCCCCTCTTCCACTGACTGCCTTCGTGAGCTCTGGCGTGTTTCCCCACTCGGTGCCATTTTACTCTTCTGTAAGATAGAATTGATAATAATGTCATAACTATCTCATGAGGAGGTTGTTAGAAAAAATGAGGTAATAAATGCAAATAGTACCTACCAAGCAATAAGATTTATATAAATATTAAATTTTATTGTTATTATTGTAGTTGTTATTATCATACATAATTTCTGTCCACGTGTTATGAGAATCTTAAATAAAGTCTATAATTTAGTCTTAATGTTTTTTTTTATTTCTACTGGTAATTGCTATGTTTATTTGCTATGTTTATTGCTGTAATTAGATAATGCATTCTATTCTATTCATTTTGGCTGCTATTTTTATTTTCAAATCGGCCTTATATAGCATTTTTAAAGATATTAATTTCATATGAACTACAAAAAATGTGCACTATGTATGTGTGTGTAAACTTTTTCTTTGCATTATTTGGATCTTGTCTATTATGATGTACTTTTGTGAAAATCTTTATGCTCACAGACATCCTGTCTTTTCAGATTATAGGTGCATGTGGACATTGGATTTCTTACCCTCTTTGTAGTTAGGAGTGGAGTTTATGTGACAATTTCTGGTCAATAAGCTCTAAACTGTACGTGAGTAGAGGTTATGTGGTTTATGTCAGGGCTTGAGCAGTTAACAGTCACCCAAATTCTGTAGTCTCCTCTGTTCTTTGGTGACAAAAATGAAGGCAGTCTTGTGTTAAATTATCAAGTCCAGGTATCAAACAACTTGAATCATTGAGTTGGCCGACAAGGGACTTTGAATGTATGAGAAACAGCCTTTGTTTTGCTAAGCCACAAAAATTTGGAGATTCTTTGTTAACTAAAATAGTCAGAATGTCATCATTACAATAAGATAAAATAATAAAATGAAATAAAGTAAAATAAAATAAAATATAAAACTGAACCTGAATTGGAACGTTAGGATAGAATGCATTTGAATTACTGAAAAGAAAGGGACAGTGTGTCAGGCCGGAAGGAATAAGCAAAAGTGTTGAGAGATGGTACAGACACCAGCCTTGCAGCATCTGCAGGGTAAGAATTTGGACTGGTCAAAGATGGCAGGAGAACTGGCCAGCACAAGAAGACCTGCTTCCAGGGTTCTCAGCTAACTAAGTCTGCGTGAGCACAGATGCAATATAGAGGATGGACAGGTTTCCAATTTTTTCTCTGATCTAAGGATGTGATCTTGGGTGTCTGATGAAAGTTTTCCAAGGATTGCTACTCTTCAGAGAAAGGAAAAACTATCCAGGTTATCAGTAACTATTCATTTTCATACAGCAATTAGCAAAAGAGATTATAAACCAACTACTCATCAAAGTCAGAAGAAACTATTGCAAACATATCACATATTAAAAGTTATGAAATAAAAATGGATATGTCCATGATTCATTCTAATATCCAGTGCTAGTTGACTTTTCTAAGGACCTTACTGTCTCACAGAAAGCAATCTTACAAAAAGTCGATCAAACCTCGGGTGTCAAGGACACTAGGGAGACAGATTCTAAAGTCACTGTAGTTGGTTTACTCAACAGACTCAAAGGAATAAAAATGTAAATAAATAAATAATAAATTAGAACTATCTAATCGGTCTTTGGGTAAATTATAACCCTCCATTTAGGTGGTCTGACTCTGTGGTGGAAGGTTGAGTTTGCCAAATACACAATGAAACTGCCAGGAAAACTCAAGTAAGACATGATCACATGGGAGGATATAAAAAGAAAATGTCATTCAAAAACACAGTGTAGATATAAGAGTCTATTAATAAGCAAAGGCTCTTAATTCTAGAAACACGAGCAGGAAGAATTTAACCTAAAACTGTGAATAATAATAAAGGAAAAACATATAAAAACATAATAAATTGCAAGTTATTAATTTATATTTGTTCTTCTTACTTTTAAATACAGCATTTATTTTTAAAAGATGCCAGGAAAAAGGAAGAGTATTTCATCAAAGATTATTCCTTAATTTTTTTTCTAACCGTTAGTCACTGAAAAGTACAGTAGACGGATATAAGGGTGAATAAAATGGATTAAGTCTTTTCTGTCAGAGTGATGATAAAAAGAATACTTTCAGCATAGCATACTCTGAAACCTGAGCATTTTGCTTCACTTTTAAGACACACAGAAATATATACCCAGGGTTCGTTATTACACTTCAGAAAAACTCCACCATGAATCTGATTAGGATTTTTTTCATTTATCAGGTCCCATTCCCTTTGTTCTAAGATTGGCCAGATTCTAAATCTTTATTTAGTCTTTCTTCGTATATGAAGTACCTTCTTACTTGGTTAAGACTATTCTTTGATTATCCATCCTAGCCTTTAGTTGATGTTCATCAAATAAGTCTGCTAAACTAGTTCAGAAGTGATAGCTCATGGTAAATAGCTCTATGATTTGCCTAACAAAGGAAACAGATTTTCATCACCCGGTTTAGTTGAAGTCCATTTCTTTTTTTCCTTTTCATTTCTTTCTTTCTTTCTCTTTCTTTCTTTCTTTCTTTCTTTCTTTCTTTCTTTCTTTCTTTCTTTCTTTCTTTCTTTCTTTCTTTCTTTCTTTCTGATGTTTTCTTGTATTTCTTGTGAAATAGCTTGTTTTCAAGGTTTGTTATTCTTATCTTGTTTTGATTTATTCTTATGTATCCTGAGTTATTTCTGTCTGCTTGATTGTAACAGATTTCTGCTAGTTCTGTTAATAAAGCACAGAAAGTTTCCATTAAAATGAAAGAAATGTTTTAAATAAAAGTAGAAAAATAACTAATAGGAGTTAGTCTTTAAATGTTTCAGATTTAAAAAATGAATCAAGAAGTAACATACCTTGAAGGAAAAGAATTTTGTTAATCAAGAACATTAACATTTTTGAGACATACCCTCGTCTTGTATATAAAATATCAAGGAGCAAAGATTAGCACAGCTTCTTACTTTCTGTACGATCTGGAGCAAGTCATTTAATTGCTCAAAGATGGTCATCTCATAGAATTGCCTTTGAGATTGCACACAATAGCTGAATAGATTTTTTAAAAATTATTTTTGAAGGAAAAAGCAAGACAAATTTATAAGGAAAATAACCTTTTATATGCCATATAAATACCCAACTCAATAATCTTGAAGTGTAATTCCAACCAGAAATTAGCAATATTCTACTATGATTTCATTGTATTATAAATTTATTTTTATGATACTCTTCAGTTTTTCTGTGTTCAGAATGGCCTCTTAAGGAAAATGTTTGATTTTTATAACTTGATACTTATTTTTTTTAAGCCTCTTCTCAGAAGAAAGGAATTTTTTATTTTCACATTATATATAGAACTATAAGAAAGGGTTTTGTGAATATATATTAGAAGCCTGTATAGATGGAGTATTTGAGATCATTATTCACAGAAGAAAGCCTTGAAACAGAAATAAGGATACTTTGGTTTAATGCCTCACTTTTTAGCTGTGTGAAGAAAATGGCCTGGCAACAAGAGATTTAATGTGCATGTCTCTTGTTTGAGGTCACCAAGCAACATGCTATATCGGTGAGCTGCTGCTACTGAAATCTCCTATAAAGGGGAGGAGCACATTGGGTATATGAATTATTGTTTTCACATACAGTTATCAATTATGCAGAAGTTGAAAATAAATATGTTTTTTAGGGAGAGCAGTGCAATGTTGGAGAATTTGGAGCAGAATATTGAGAGTTGGCAATAATATTTTTATATGGCTTACAAAAAGGCCTTTCTTGATTGAGGAGTCATTATAGAACTCTGGAAAATATGTATACAAACCTAATCTTAGCTGT